>WURS02075690.1:0-10317 GCA_011762765.2 Rhinocypha anisoptera | reverse complement strand
GTTCATAACTTCTGCTACCTCCCTCACTTTAATTCGGCTGTCGTCTAGCACCATTTGGTGAACTTTGGCAATGTTTTCGTCGGAAGTTGCAGTTTTTGGACGTCTCAATCGTTCATCGTCTCATAAGCTCTTACGACCACGTTTAATTCAGCTGCCCAAAATTTCACTGTGGTGCATGATGGTCCCCATACATATAATCCAACTCATCTGAGATTTGCGTAGGCGTATAGCCTTTCAAAAACAAATATTTAAAAACATCTCGATACTCGATTTTGTCAATTTTTACAAAAACACTCACATCAATTCACTCAAACGACTGTTACATAACAACTGCGACTCCAAAATGGCTGAAACTTTGGTGAGTAACTGTCAACAGAAGAACAACGTAATTCACAAGCTTTTATTTACGTGTGCTGCCATCTTCACTTTGAGCTCGGAAACTTTTCAGACCACCCTCGTATTGCCTATATTCAGAATATTTGACTAATCCAAATAAACCTAAAAAGGTGCTATTCCATGAAATGTTTATTTTCGTAAAGTATTTCGATGAATTACGTACAGATTGGAAATATAAGTCATTGGATATTATTTTGGCGACGGACAACGAAATTGCTACGTTTGTTATTGACGACATTCATTCAAAAGGTAGGTAAATGTTTTAGAAAGTAGGTCAAAAATGAATTTATGAATACGCTGAAATTATTCCCATAATCAGTCTTGATATACATTATCCAAAAACAGTTCTTGGTGATTTTTGACGGAAAATTTATGCGTGACAACGGAGATTTTAACAAGACAGGCTTCATATCTACTTAATCCCGTATCGAATACGATTGACAATGTTCTTGTATTTTATACAGGTCTTTTCGAGAATATTTTCAGAGAAGATATATAAGACCAAATGTATATACTGCAAAACATTCATAAGACGGGAACACGAGGATATGCCAGATGTGTTTTGTATTTCAATGTCTATGGTTGATTTAAATTTACCAAGTCCATCCAAGTTTATATTTTCAAAGAGTTTATGAGTTTTACATGAAATAACAGTTATGATTCGGAATGAATAATGTTAATTCTTCTGTAAAAATAAAATTTTCTAATCCCGGTCACTTTATCCCTCGACAAAATGCAACTCTGTAAAGCGTTAGAGAGTGAAGCTGTTGCGAGATTGTTAAAAACTGTTGAAAAACTTTTTTAAATCTCTCCTCCATAAAATATATTCTCACTGTCGACTTTATTCCAAACCAATGTCGTCATTTAAGGAGTTGTGACATTCATGTCGACATTTCTTTATCAGACTTAATTTTTGAACTTGTCATTCCGTTAGAGGGGACTATTATGGTGTCACAGATAGTCCTGGACACTCGGAGACCAATCTTCAGTTTAGTCTGTGATGTAGTCATTACAGCACGAACCAGTCTCAGCCGTCATAGGCATGTACTGCTTTACATAGCATCCATTACGTCCAGTAACTGTTAGTGGTACAATCATAGGCTACAATGCCACATATCGCATCATAACATACATTTGCCACTCCCACCCTGTAGTTAGCCGTTTGCAACTTCAGGGTGGGATTCATGGGTTTTGGATGTTTGGCCATGAATACCATCCCTCTTCTGGACACTGTAGTAGGGAAGCACTCATGCAAACTTGCCCTACGGAAGGAGGGTTACTCAGTCATGGAGGAAAGATAAGATCTCTATAGACTCCTAGTGGATTCTCAGATATGCCTTTTTGCAGTTGATAGGCTTAACGATGAACTTGGCGTACTCTGCCCAAGTACATACCAGAAATTGGAATAAACTGGAGGCATCGCATGATTAGTTTTCCATTTGATTCGTGTTGTATCTGCAATATAATATGAATAAATAAGCGGTGTTGGAAATTTTCGTCTCTGTTACGGTAGACAACATAATTTTGGAGGATGTAGTTATAGGAGTTATAGCTTTTAGATTGAGATAAAAGCCATATAAAAACGTCTATTGGTGCGAATTCTTCAGCCGATTACGTGCGCGTGGCATGTATCTCTTTTCTACCGATAGATGGTAGGCTGACGGGTGGTGGTACGCTGCAATCCCGTATTGCCCGGATCTCTAAAGTTTTAGCTAGTCTTTTCTATGGGTTAACTTCCTTGTGGTCAGTGAAATTTCTGAAATTATCATATTTTAGTTGAATTGCGACTGTTTACTTAAAAGTAAGGAGCTTTAGATTCCAGGACCACCGTGAACCGATAGCTCTTTAAGAAGGTGGCGATGTAGACTATATTTTGTTAGGACGGCTTCGGGCTTTAGGCAATGTTGAGTGAACTTATCACTTCCATAATTCTTAAAAATAGTTACAACGATATAAAATAGTTAATAAATAAAATAATTGTAAAAACTAATAGTTATTAACATTTATTACGTCTATTCCTGTACTTATATTAGCGTATTACTTGAAGACATCGAGGAATTGCGAGATATTAGGAAGCAATAAAAAACATCAATAAGCATTTAAGATCGAACTTTATGGAAAGAATAGTTGCTGGAAAACCTTTAATATTCATTGTTCGTGCAGTTTGAAGTTTACGCATATTGCCTTCTTAAATAGCAAAACTTCGTCTTTTCATAATTTTGAGCAGTCGCTTATTCGTCTCTGATAAATTATATTTAATTTGCTTTGAAGAGCCCTATTTGATTTAATGTACCGATAAACCCCTTATAAAATATTATCCGCAGGTCCTTGTTTGCCTCTGTTCAATGTCTTTATTTTGACTCCAAGAACTCAATTTATATTATTTCATACATTGGCAAGAAAAGTGACAAAGCAGTTATTTAAATTATAAATTACAGCAAAGACGTTTGGTAGGTATACTATTGTCGCATTTAATAAAATTGCTTTTTAGTTAATAACTATTAGTCTTGGTACAAATTATAATTATCAATGTACATGATTTAAGATTGTTTTCTATTATTTACCATTTTTAGCACCCTGCAGTGTTCCAGTATATAAGTTCGAGCAATCCACTCCCTGTCTGCAATTTCCTGGGGTGTCTTACGTTTTAACAGATAGGTGAGTTAGAAAAATTGTCATACCTAATTGTTTTAGGAAATTTCGACGTTTAATATAATTAATTATAGATTCATTTATGAATTTAAAAAAGTTTTTGGACATAAGAACTGCTACCATGGTATAAGTATCACTATTTGTCATAATTTTTTAAAAAGGTCAGAATTAAGTTTAGAATCGACATTGAAGAGTTTAGAATATAATTATAATGGGGCAGAAATGAAGTTGCAATGTAACAGACCAAGCTTGTTGACTCAAGCTTTTCTTTATCAGACATATGCCACCAGGAAGGAACTGTAAAATTTCTTTCCCTCTGGAAACTCTCATTTTAACATTATAATCAATAGCTCTTTTTCATTTGCTGTATTTTTTGCAATCCTCATTGCTAAGTTTTTCATCATTAGGTTAGTCTGTGAGTTAGTTTTGAAAAGTATATAGGACTTTAAAAATATGTAGAAATTTGTCACAAATTAATTTTCAGAAATTTATTGATTCTTATATATCTTATTGAGTATAATATAGAGAAGGTGATGAGATGGTTTTTGTTTAATTCATTTTTCATTTTCTGTCCTGAACCTTTTTTTCAATGGCACACTGAAACTTTGAAGTTTAAAACAGCTGTTATAATAGACAAAATACTTTTAAATAAGATATCAATATAATAATCACAATAATAGCTTCTGGTATTAATGATTGTCTTGGCTGCATACCACAATCTCAGCAGCAATATTGTATCTGTGCAAGTCAAAGCTGCTGCTGGATTTCAACATTAGATCCTTCAGTTCAGAGAGTTTACTTCTATAAAAGTCAAACTACTCTGTCAAGTAACAAATCTGATTATATTGCACTAAATTTTAATCACAGTGCTTGAAAGTTTGTCTTTTATGCTCTGTTGTTTTATTTGCAAGGAGAGTGCTCTAATTCAGTGAGCAAATAACTTGGCTGTGGAACCAGGGTCTTGGGCTCAAGTTACAATAATGTCTCTAGACCAAAGGCAGAGTATCAGCAGTTCATTTTGGCAGTGACTCAAAATTGTTTTTCTTATTCATGCTAGTAATTTTTTAAAATCTCTGTTTTAGTACAACAATTAATCAAGTTCAAATTCATAAGTTTCATTGAAATTAGGTATTTATGAAACTATTTTCACCTGCTAAAGTTTTGAGTGACATCCTTAATCCTTCTCTTTGTGAACACCTTCCTCTTCCAGATTTTTTAAACAGATAGCAACATAGGTATTATGTAATTAGCCTCATTATACAGCATTTTCTTGATATTTTTATTGCTCACATAGGTGTATACAAAATCAAACAAAGTGTCCCTTGGTTCTCACTACTGTTTTTTACATTATCTTTTTTGGAATGGGAATCAGTATGTGTGGAAACATGGCCAAATATTTCTCTTATACTTTCAAAATATGAGCCTGTTGAAATGTCTTCCTGTTAACTTTTTCTTAATCCACAGAGTGCCACTGGATTATATTCTATTCTTATATATTTTTATCTTTCATTTTCAAAAATACTATTTTTCTCTGTCTCCTCGGAATATTATCTTCACAATCCCTTTCAATCGACATAAAGCTAAAAATTCTTTATACTTCCTTCACTTATTATGCCCATTTCCTCTAAATTGCTTTTTTTTTACAGTTATACCTATATTTTCCTGTTGCATTTTCATTGGTGGACATTGTTGCACTATTGAAACAATTCACAAGGTTTTAGTTATTATTAAAGGACCTCCTTATCCCTGAGAATGCTTCTTAGTCCAAGGTTTAACATCTCTTTCTCATATCTCACCCACATCTCTTCCTCCAGCCACCCCTATCAGCATTACTCTCACCCATTTCCATCTGGTGCCTTTTTAGTTACTTATTAGATAATTAAAACTCCAGTTTTCCAGTGCCATGGAAAACATTACATCCATTACCTTACCTTATAATAACTTGTTAATTCCCATTACAAGTGTGATTTCAAACCAATCCTACATGATATTGAAAAATGAAGAAAAATAAAATTCTACTTCTACCAACTTTTGAGAAAACAAAGATTTACCTTCACTGTCATCTATAGCAGTAATTGACAAAAATTCATTCCAGTTATCAAAATGCATAAGCCAGTTTTAGAATTGGAGTAAACAACTCAGACTCATTCAGGCAAAACCTATATCACCCCATCCATTTTGGCAAGTGACAATCACTGGAAGAGACTCTTTGACTCCATTTATCACAAAGTCTTTATTCTATATGCTGCTTTGTTTTAGTGTCTTTTTGCATGGTACTTCCTCTTTGTTTTGGATCAAAATTCAATTATTTTGAGGGTTTATTCAAAACCTGCCTTCATTGGCTAGAATGCATCAATTATTAGAAAACAGATTGGGGAAAAATAGAAACAAAATGACAATGAACCTTGGGGAGTATCATGTCTTGAAAAATATCACGACTTACTCTTGGACATGGAAGGATACTTAAAGTGGTTGTATACCATTTACTCACTCGGACAGTAGAAGAATACTTGATGATCTCATCATGCAGTTTAAGGTTTTAGTTTCTAGAATTATCCCTCTGTTTAATTTTAAGGGAGGCTAACATCCACAAAATGAAATGGGTTGCTAGCATCTTGAGAGGTAGCAGTTTTTCGTTTAATTCTCATACTCTGCTAAATCATTAAGGAAGCTGCCTCCATGCACTACTATTTTCTATTTGTACACTACCTGGGGGGGCACTGCTATATCTTTAATATTAAGGTACCCTGGGGATCCAAAAGTAATTTCCCTTACCCCTAGATTCGAAAATAATTCATGAAGCCTTGCATGAGTATTTTTACATGCTTAGTAATAGGACTCTAACATGTACAAGATTGATATAATATGATGATGGATTTTTTCATTGGTAGAATTGAATGTATACGTATTAGAAATATTTTGGTTTACTTTTAACTGCAATAGTGTACAGATTTTAGCTGTGGACTATATTTGTTCACTTCTTATAGCCACAAAATATTAACATTCAAATAAATGTTCACTCTTGATTGCAGAAATCCTGGAGCTATTTATGTTATCATTTATCCAATACCACTGGGACTGAAGCTGGTCATTCCAGTTTGCCTAGGAAGCTGGGTCACAAAATTCTCCGGGGAGAACTTTGGTATGTGTTGAATTTTCTGTCCTCAAGAAACCTTTTTCAATGCACTCCCGTTAGGATTTTAGAGCTACACATATTCATTATTCTCACTGTTGTAGATCCTTTGATGGCACTAACCATTATGCTATCCATTTTTAAGGTACATATTTGCAAATTTTTATATTTAGTGTTTTTCATTATCAACTTCTAGAACTTGCAATGTTATTTACTCAGAGGTTTGAGGGGTGATTTTCTCCAATATGTCATTTTAGAATAGTTATAACTTTTGACCCATATACTTCAAGTGAATAAATTGTTACTTGCAAGGATAAGTGTGAATTTGAGTAAATGTCTTCAGCATGTTTATGTTAGATTATGAATGTCAATGAAATTGTGAATTGGTTTAGTAGAACCGTTTAGTTCTCATTTAAATCCAGACCCAAATTTTGCCTTTTAAACCTTATTAATGTGGTGTAGGTAGGTAATTATTATTATATTTACACCGGACCAGGGGATCCATCCTGGCCGACATTTCAACTTTCGACTCAAGGGTCTTCATCAGGGTTGTTGAATCTCAACTCCCTGATCAAGACCCTCTTGTTGAGATTTGAAACGTTGTCCAGAATGGAGCCCCTGATCTGGTGAAAAATCTGAAAAGACTTTGTAAACACCATTCATTAGAAAAGTGTCAGATCTTACTTCATTATTAGTATATATTAATGTGATATTTAGGTAATTGTAATTCCCTAAGCCCAGCCTTTTTTATGTAAGTTACCTGTAGAAGGGATGAACCTATATCATTTGGAGCTCTTTATTCACTAAAAATCCATACTTAATTTTTCATAGACTCCATGTGCAGGGCAGTTTTGTTTATTTACAGTTGGAAGTTTAATTATTTCACTCATGTAGGGATGTGGGGAGATTTGAAATGTAAGTTTCACACTTCAACATGCTCATGGAAACATAGTCATGATGTGAAAATGCTTAAACAGTATACACAAGTGGTTCACTGAATAGGATCTTTAATGAAATACACATTAATAAATGTGTTATAAAGTTCTTAACAAATATAAGCAATCATTACAAACTGGGAGGTGTTCCATTGAAAGTTACTCACCAGATAAAAAACTTGGATGTAACAGCTTAATCAGGAAAAAAATTGGGAGAATGCATACATACTATTTGTGAAATGTAATGATGAAAACATGAACCATGCATGTTATTTCTCTTTGGTGAGTCTCCCATCAAATATGAGGCCAGCATATTTTGGGATGGAATTCATTCCATTAGATACTGATTGAAAAATGGGTATTAAAGAACCTGGATTGCCACATTGATACTACAGAATCTGAGAAAGTAACATTTAGATGCAGAGAGGAAAAAACCAGAGAGATGTATAGAAAGATATCAATCGAGTGGTTTTAATGTGAAAGTCAAAAGTATAATTCAACCTCCACATTGTATCAAAAGTCCTGAAAATCGTGACCAAGTTGTAGAGAAAATTGACAAACAGAAGAATTCAAATATTTATTTCCCAGTGTAAAATTCAAGACAACAACAGTGGAGTAAGAAAGACAACCATAAAAATAATATTTAATATAACTTTCCTAGCATCATGACTGGTGTCCTTGTGGAGGCTAGCAGGTTATTTTGTAGGTGTAAATGACTTGGATAAGTTTAATATATTTGCAATTATTATTAGCATATCAGTTAACTGATGAAGGATTTAAATGTATTTTAAGTTTAATTTTTATTAATTTAATTTAAGAACAAGTGTAGTCTATTTCAGAGTTCATCAAAAACCTAATTGGCAGATCACTTTAACCAACATACCAACTGGCATGTTGGGTTTCAGTCTTGGCACCTGTTTTATTAGCAATATAATACTATAATATTTTTATTTGTCTCCAATAAATTTGAGTCAAACAACACTTGATACACACAATAATACAATGGTAAAATATATTTGCATCCTGCACAAATCCGGAGGATGTATAATATCCCCTTTTAACTAGGGCTTCCTTAATGCAAGTATAAAATTTAAATCTATCATTCATAACCTTTACCTTTTCAGGAAGTTTATTTAAGTACTTCATTCTTACATATATAATACTTTTCTGATAGAAAGACTTATTATGGGAGATGGAGTTAAGTTTCTTTGTATGTCTAGTGTTGTAACAATGTTTGCTGGAGTGGTCACTGAAGTATTGGTAATTTAATTTAACAAACATAAGAATATTTAATATATAAAATACATGGATGGTAATGTTAAAATTCCATTCTCAATTAAATGCTTTCTGCATGAATCTGTGGACTTTAGGTTATTTAGGATCCTAATTGCTGTTTTTTGTATTCTAAAAAACCGACTTAAGTAGACACTGGGTGCCTGACCCCAGAAGATGATACCATAATTTAAGTGTACTGTTTATTAGGCTGTGATATAATACTATTTCTGCAGCTCTGAAGCAAGTGCACACTATAATTCTCATAGCAAACAAGGTTTTATTCAATTTTTTGCTAAGAATGTCTATGTGTGAGTTCTAGTTCAGATTGTAGTTAATGGTTAGACCTACAAATTTTATGGTCTCTAAAAAATCATATGGTAATGATTTTTTAAAAATATAGCAGTGTTTTAATGATACTTCTCTTAATTATATAAAGAACATATAAATAGTCTCGTTTTTTCTTCATTTAGAATTAGGTCATTTGATGGAACCATAGCCTGGATTTTTCCACGGCCCCAAGTACATCAGGTATAGCTCTTTCTATATTGTCAGTACAGATTTGCATAGGTGTATCATCTGTGTACATGGTACAAGTGGTTCCAGTCATGAAACAGGTGAAATCATTGGTATGGATTATATATAATAGTGGTCCCAATATGGACCCTTGAGGAACACTTTCAGTTATTGGTTTGAAGGAAGAGAGTGAACTTCCATGAGGTGACTTGATCTGTACGGTTAGTCCTCTGCCTCTGAAGCAGGATGTTTGGAGTTTTAAAGTATTGTTCCTAATTCCTAAGGATTGTAATTTCTGTAATAGAAGGTTGTGATTCACACAGTCAAATGATTTTCCTAAGTCTAAGAATAGGTTAATAGATATCATTGGTATGAAGGTTTCCATGGAGTCATCCAAGTGCTCTCGACTTTATCAGGTGCTGTGTCCATGTTTGCTGACTTGTGATGACAACAGTTTCACTAGCAGGATGGCTAGCAAAACTGTTGTTATCACAAGTCAACAAATGTGGATGCAGCACCTGATAAAGCCGAGAGCACTAATAGAAATCATGTTATTATTTATGTGTTCACATATTTCTTGAAAAAACTCAAAAAAATCTGTTGTAGTGGATTTCTTTTTCCTAAAGTCAATTTCTAGTGATTTGTTTATCTCATAGGCAACTCAAAGATTAATGTTTCATCATTGGTATTTTGAATCACACTATCAAAGTTACTGTTGTATGTGATTTTATTTTTTTTATCATACAACCCAGCAAGTTTCATATAAATTCCCAAACATCATTTTTACTTCTTGTGAGAATCATATAATATTCATTAGGCACAAGTTACCAGCAATCAGTATGTATAAGTTGCTGAATTTCACATACATATAACCAAATCACATTTACATCCATGAATTTGTGTGGTACCCTACTGGAGGGTATCGCCTTATATATTAAAATGTGCACAGGCTTGAAATTTGCGCCATCCAAATTAGCAGGCAAAAATTTCAAGCATTCTCAGTGGTCCATGGTATCCCTAAGGAAACTTGTAGATTTATTTGTAGGATGGAATGGGGTTGTAAGGAATATTATTGTACATATCCCAATGGAAAGACTTTGCAATATGCTTTAGTATTTATAATATGAGATTAAAGTGACAGTATGCAGTGTCTTATTTTTGCTCCTAAATCATTTTTCCTTAAAAACCAGCATACTCTGATTTTTTCACAGTGTCTCCGAAAAAGCACACTTCTCTGAATTCCAAATTTCAGAAGGAATAAGTTCTAATGCCATTTCATATATATATATATGCTAAATTAATAAAAACATTATTAATTAGCTGCATATATGTAGACCCTGTTAGATCGCACAAAGCAAATGACTCCTTTCTTATCTTCCACACGTCTCTCATTCTCTCTCTGTAGACTATATA
>WURS02075681.1:0-10317 GCA_011762765.2 Rhinocypha anisoptera | reverse complement strand
GGATAGGATGTTAAACAGGAAAGAAACACATCATTTGTCCAGGTAAAAATCTTTATTCTATAGACGAAAATATAGTTTCCGAAAGTTACATGCAGATACTTTTACTGCGAAGAGCTTCATTTAATCCCTTAGAAAACCTTTTTTTCTATTACTTGTTTGGATAGGATGTTAAACAGGAAAGAAACACATCATTTGTCCAGGTAAAAATCTTTATTCTATAGACGAAAATATAGTTACCGAAAGTTACATGCAGATTCAAGTAAGTAAACATTTAGAAGTGATTTATCATTTCAAAAATATGAATCCGAATTTACTTCGTTCACCGCTACGGTAACTCGAATCTCGACAGCTGGGAGAAATTAAAAATCTATACAAAGTAGTTTACAATGTCAAAGGAGATATTAAAAGACAAGAAAGTCGTGAATTAATGAAAAAACAGCATTGCGAAAGTTTTAAAGGGCTCAGAGTTAACTTCCGATTTAATTACATCCAATTCGGAGTAGTATAAAAGAAATTCAGGTAACTTGTTCCTTCAAATGCTACGGAGATCATATGTTACAAAACGGGCGAATATATGAAATAAAGTGGAGCAACCATCCTGATAAGATTAAAAGTATGGATTCTCTTTCAAAAAAACGCCGCGGTGAATGACACTTCTACCAGCCATCCAGCCAACGGATTCAGCAAACTATTTCGCCAATCGCAAAGAAAGAACTTCCAGAGAGCGACGGAGATGATGATGATGATACCTGAAACAAAAAGAAAATGGAATAATTAGTTTGGCTTCATTTAATATCATGGGTTTTTGATATGAGAGAAAGGAACTACGGAAAAAACCGCCGTTTCAAAATGGTCGGAATATCATTCTTACATAAAAAATTAATTATTATCACAAAATCACAAAAAAATACTAAACCTTCGTATACAAATGCTAACATATAAATTTTCGTCTGAGGGTAACCTCCCTATTTTATCTGGACGAACCTAACGACGGATCACAATGGCGCTACTTCAAACGATAATATCAAAATATTTAAATCATAAAACATCAATTACTATCGTATTCCGCAAAATAAATTAATTATAAAGTTAATTTTAAAAGAGTATTTATTGTTTCCCACGCAGTTCCCCGTAAGAACGCGGGTTTAACTCCTTCCCCTTAGACCAGCGTTATAACTGAATTTTACCATATTTTTAATGTATTTGCAGATGGATCGATACAGCTACTTCATCACTCATTTTGGCTACCTTATACATGCCTATATATATGGAATAAATTGACATTTGGCTATTACGAACGATTTTTCATAATTTATCAGCACTCGTTATGACAGGTTCCTACTATAATTATCCAGATATTCCTGAGAAGCCACAGTTGGCACAGAGAATGGAACTGTCCCCTTACCAAGATGTGTAATACCTATTTATATGCCATCGAGCTTGGTACTGAGTCAGTTAGACCGACGTCTATCACACTGAGTTAGGATGGATAAATTTTATAATATTATAGTGCTAACCAAACCCTGTAATTAGGCAATAACCTTGGTACTGTGAAAATCCAAATACTGCTCTATGTTTGGACTGCCTCAAACAAAGTTTATTTGGCAATATAATATATTTTAGATTGATATTTTCGTCTGTTGGTTTGATTGTTTCCCTTAATCTCAGACTGCTATTTTGTCATATTGAATTAATTCACAATTTGTTCAAATTGTGAATTACTTACCAATCTAATAGCAGTGTTATATTTTGGAAAAACACTTGATTCTTGGTAATTAAGCTTGTATAACGTTGAAGCATTAACCATCAATGGTGATAATCATGTTTCCTCTCGATCTCTCTATAAATTCTTGCTTAAAATTGGTTGTCAGATAGCATACTACAGGGTTCATTTCAATATTTAGTGATCAATGGAAAATACAATTTAATGATTAAATAATTATATCTTATAATTACAAATTTATTATTGTAGTTAACTGTTTAAACGAGGAAAAATACAAATTATTACACTTATCATTAGAGAAATGCAGGAAAACTTTTTGCATTGGCAACATAATTAATTTAATGAAATTTAATCCATATCCCAGAAATCCGAAGGCTAAATTACATTCTTGCTGCACAGAATGTGGATTTCTTATTCATGATTCTCACCACTGACAAGATGACTTTTCAAATGACATATTTTAGGAGAAAAACTTTTATCAACTTACTTCTCAAAATTAAAGTTTAGTCTCCTGATTTACAACCATTAGTATTCCCAGCAAGACTCTAACCTGGTGGTTTTGCCATGGTTTTGGCATCATAGACCTCAAAAGCATAAGTGAAGGGATGCAAGGATTGGCAGTTAGATACCAGTGGGGTCGGAGGGTTTTGTGCTGGGCAAAACATCAAGGTGACTCAATCATATTTTAAAAGTGATTATGTTAAAACCTTATTGGATGAATGGAAATTAGAGATTTAAAGTATGGGCATAGCCTATAAGAAAACAATATGACACATTGCTTTCTTTGATTGATGACATACCAACCCAAGCCAAAAGCTCTCTCAAGTCATCTAATCCTCCTTTGCCATTCCTTTGTGTGAAACACAACTTAACTGCATTCATTTAACTCGCAAATTAGAGGTAAATGCCTTTAAAATTAATTCCATGACTTCTTTTTCAATATTCAAATAACTGAATATCACAAGATGTGATGTATATGATGACATTAAATGGTCATGGCCATCAAATGGATGGTTCCAGTAAGGAATATCTAAAATTTATTCTTTAAATGACATTCACAATTTAACTGTGTATCCTAATTATGTGAATACCACTGAATTGTCATAAATTACCTTCACATTGCATGTAACAGTTTATCATTTAACACTGACTTTGCTAGAAGATAGCCACACAGAATTGATGGAAATAGGATATTCTTGGAAATAAGATATGAAATACTAGTAATTAAAGAAAATATGGAATATCATATGTAGAATTATGGTTGATGTAATCATAAATTGGGGTAAGATAGTTAAAATCTGTTTGTTGGCAAAAAGCTAAATATATTTTTGGGAGATAAATTTGAAGCAATACTCAACCAAGAATGAAACGCATATACTAAAATTAAAGTTGTTCACAGGAACTGTCGTTCACTAGTTCTGACACCAATAGATGGTCCCTATGGCTCATTTATCAGTTCAAGTAACTATTTTAAGACTACAAACCTGTGCATAATCTTGCTTCAGTAGAATGTCCATGTGAGTTATGATACAGTGAAGTCACCTTCTATGTATTCAAAGAGCACAGAAGTGACCACCTTATCATCCAGATCTAGTGGCTACTGGTTACCGATGCAGTCTGACTACCACAGCAATCTCCTCTCACTAAGGAGACAGAAAATTTCTTTCCATTGTCCACAGTAGAGCTGGCACAACCATTTTCAGTGGATTTCCTTCTTTAAAGGGGACATTGCACAGAACAAGACTAAGAAGAAAGAAAAAGAAATCATTGAATCACATTGCATTCCTTTCCTTTTCTTAGAAATAAAAAACATATCAAAAATATCAGTCAAGCAAACTTGGAACATCCAATTCTAAAATCTAAAAGTTTATAAAATATATAACATGTGCAAATTTGTGCACGTGCCATGTGCAAAATTTGTGTCTCATTTAATCAAAGTGTAACCCAGGCAGTAGGTAGAGATGCATTACGTCCCAGTCAATTTCTTAATGTGTTTGGGAAAACTAAATGTTGGAAAACTAATACTTGGTTGTAAAACAAATGGAACAAAGCATGAGGACTATAAAAACTATATTTTTGGTGTTATATGTGGCAAAGGTAATCCTATAGATCATCACAAAAGATTGAAGAATAGGGCAAATGAATACGTAAGTGAAGAATAGCTTGGCTTTTGGTAAGGAATATATAACAATGGTGCAGTGATGAGAACATGGTAGATGACATTAGATTATTGCCATTATATTTTCTCATGTTTAATGATATATAGAAGCCATTCAACAGAGAAAATCAGGCAAAGTATTGCAGGGTGAAGCCCAAAGTCATAAGTTAGTCATAAGTGATTAGACTATATATGAATCAGACAGCACAATTACGATTAACAGGGGTAGAATCTAGACAGCAAGTACTGGGCAGGAGAGTAAGGCTGGACTTTGTTATCACCCTTGCTGTTCAATACACGCATGCCTAGAGGCAATGTCAAGAGAGGTGTGGGAAGGGCTGTAGGTAGAAGAGAAAGTCAGTGGAGAAAATTGAATTTAGTAAGATTTGCAGTCGACCAGGTGGTCCAATTTGTGATGAAAAATAAGTTCAGTGTGGGAATTACAAAATGAAAATAAATCATAGACATTGAAAGTAGAGTGATTCTTGAAAGTTTGACAACCAAACCTAAACATCAAAGTATGACAATATTAATTAGAGTGGGTAGATGCCTAAAGTAATTTTGATAGTATGTACATATTTAGTAGAAAAATGGGTATTTTAGTGAAAAAATCATAGAATGGAATACAATAAATAAACATGGTGCTCTTGAATCCTTTGTGGATTTTTAAGAGGCATTCATCAGACTGAGGGGGGAAACTAATGGAAAGGGTGCTAGACATCTAATTCAAAACCTCTCCCTATCTCAAACTGTACAAGTGAACATGGCATATGGAGAATTGTATCAGTATATCTCAGGGAGTAAACATCTGATATTTCCCATATTTTTTTCACTTCATTTCAGAGAAAATAGCAATAAAGGCATGGAAAGATCTTGGATTTGGGCTCAACATGAGTGGGGATTTAATTAAGTAAGTGTGATTTGCTGATGGACAATTCTTTGTTAGCAACAGAGTCCTTACTCAGTATATTAGAGGACAAGTGTGAGAGGCATGGAATGAAAATGAACAAATGAAAGTGTTCACATGAATTGGAGGCCTCCTCGACACCCCCTGTGAAAACCCTGGGCTTATCCGCCCAATCCCGGTGTGAAGAACAGAGTCGGGTAAAGGGCGATATCCTGGTGTAACGAAGGTGACGATTGAGAGGCAGAAGAGGGATCGCGGCAACAACTCTCGGCAGTAACTAATCAAATACTGTCAGAGGAGCCAGGCTAACACTGGGCACTAGGAGGTAACAGGAAACTATACGTCTTGCACGGGTTCCGTTGTGTAGTCGCTTGGACTCTCGGTGGTTGTTGGTGGCTGCAGGGTTAACCCACCTCTCACTTGTGGGAGAAGCAATGCCCTACCTGGGGGTTCCCCTTTTACTGCATGATAACCTTGCACTCCTGAGCAGTCTATGGGACCTTTCTTAGTAAGGACTGGGGGAGTAAAACATCTGTTCACATTAATACCCCAGTTTGATAATTAAATTAGGTAAAATATGGTAATTCACAGTGCCAGAATGTAAAGCGGAGCATGGTTAAAAACTGTTTTAGGGCCTTGGATGACCAGTGTGCTAAATGACTCTTTAGATCAGATAATGGGTATTATATTTAAATTTGCTACTTTCAATATCAGTGTGACCCTATTTCTTTAACTTGTCGATGACCAATGAACTTTAAGTCAAACAAATTTGATTATAACTACAACTAAGATCAACTTTTTTATTCGAGGCCCTAGGTTCACATCTTAGGTTATGCACAAGATAGTGTCCATCTAAATTACAAGTGTTTTGATTTTTACAATTCAGGACATTGTGAGAAGAACATAAAAGAACCTTATTTTGTCTAGCAAAACTTATTCTCTATGTCATCTTTATTCTAAGCAAATATTCTCATTAAAAGAGTAAAAAAACTAATGTTGTGTGCACACACTTCCATTTATGGGTCAGATTTCACCATAAATTATTCATAAATCAAGACTGGATGATATAAAACTAAAAATAAACCTTTAAATTAAATCCTATTAACAAGCAAACCTTGAAAAAGTCATGTATGCCTGTTTACCTAGAATCTGTCCTCCATTCTGACTTTCATTTGGATAGGAGGCTTAATAGTTTGGTAAGAATGTATCACTTGACTTGGTGGAATAAATGAGCTGAATTCTCTACTGAGCACAATTCTATTCGTTATATATAATTGATTTTTAAATTAGAAATATCCAATTTTAGCATTTATAAAGTGTAGAATTTAGTGCTAAATAAAGTTAGAGTTTAAGCTTTATTTCTTATGAAACTTATTCATTAATAGATATAGGGAAAATCTGGTTCAAGAACACAAAGGAAAAAATGAGCTACAGGAACCATGATAGACTTTTTTTTAATCACAGTAGAATAATATGCAAATACTTTTGTCATTACAGAAATAACTTAGAAAAGTTTTAGAATTATATCCTTACATTTATCCATTGTAGACTGTATCCCAGGTGGGTCTCTGGTCCCTGAGGGAACTCTCTTCTTTATCTCCTCCTCCTCTCTTGCTGATTCCTTTGTTGTCACTACATTATCGTGCTCCATCCCATCCTTTCTTATGTCCTGAGATCCTCCTCATTCCATTGGATAGTTGTCTGTGAGTAAAGGGTTGGAGAATCTTCCTCCAGCACTTCTCCGGGATTGATCTTAGAGTGATATCCATGGTCTTATACAAATCCTCGGCAATTAACTTATGGATACTGTGAAGGAAAAGGAAATGGCTTTATGTCGAATAGTTCTAGGTACCTGCATGCAGTTCAATTGTCTACTTTCGTTTTGATCGTTTCCATACGAATAATAATTAAATTGTTTTCGTAATGTAAAAGGTCATACGTTCGCAATAAACAACACACGATCGCTGTTACGTTTAAATTGTAGTAATCATAATGATATACGTTTTTCCATAAAAGACTGTTTGCACAGCAATAAGTGTTTTCTTGCCGAATACTACGTATTGATGAGTTGAACCTCTATGCATACGACCTGAAAAATTATTTCATTATTCGCTTTGAAATAAAAATGTTATTATAATTTAACGATTGTGAGAATAAAAAATTTCGTCACTATAATATTTATTCCTTTATTTTATTGTTAATATTAACCATGGCATATTGAATTTTGCGATAATACGATTCAGGAACAAATGATTTTTGATTTTTTTTTCAATAGTAGAACATTTTAATGCACTCCATATAATGTTAAAAGGGAAATGTGCGATCTTAGAGTAACTAAGTATCTGATTAGGGAGACGATACTCATTTTAAATTTAGCCAAGATATGATGTGAGACATTTCATACACTCAACTATCAAAATTTTATCATGAACAACTATATTACATTGAGCAAGACCAAACAAATCACATGAAGATATGAAAATAACCTCATTCAACTAAGACTTTACACAAACAAATTGGAGCACCTATTTATCATTTGCAGGAAGAAGAGGATTTTACGCGTAACCACAGGTGTGGGGTATCAAAGACCGCAAGAATTTTCACATTAAGATTCTTTTCTTCTTCCTCGAACTCTGGTGTTCTGAAATTTTTAATCTTCAATTAGTTCCTCACAAACAAGCAGATTATCAACGTAACATTTGCTCGAGAAGCATTTGCGTATCAACAGTTGCTCGAGAAACTCTCGAGAAAATATCGTCTGAGATACAGAAAAAAATCATTAATGAATTACTGCCACGTATGGTTACATTGAACGTCCGAATTCACGTCACCAATTCTAATTTCATTAGGTAAGCGCACATGCAATACTCAGGACCTGACTTTTTGTTGAATTACATATTTTCTCCATAAATCATGCACATGCTTAGACTGACTTTTCTTTACCCAAGATTCCAAGGCATGAATGCAGTTGCATGATAGTAGCCCCCTCCCAACTTTTCCTCCTATACTTATCAATACATGAGTAGGGACTCTGAAAAAGAATAAAAGCGAGAAAGATCCTTTCAGAATTTCAGTAAAAAAAGACTGAAATTTCATTTGTATTTCACGGGTTTTCGAAAGAAATGACCAAGGTGCAGCTCATTATAAAAAAAGACAGACAGTGATCCTAATTTCATCGATGCGGCACAAAAAAACGACAGGAGATGATAGTGCATTCACAGGTAGGTTCGTTGCAATTCTACAATACTAAGGAGGCGGGCGTGTATGATGAGATATACCTACAAAAACTAAGGACATGAATGGAAAACCAAAAGTAGGCCTATAGCAGTTTTCCCCAGACTGATGGATGGTGAACATAGAACACAGAATGTCGACATTTTACAAGACCTTTTTTTATTTTTTATTTTATAAGAAATTTTACAAAATTGATGCCAGCCGAAGGAGCCAGAGATACGAAAGTGAGACTTGGAGATGAATTTTATTTATGAAACATAGGAGGCAATGGTAAAAGAAAATGATAGCTCGTAGGAATTACTCAAAGGTGAACACAATCAACCTTACACTACGGTAGGAATTTTGGATGAAAACTTTGGTTTTAGCCATTTACCAACCATTTACCAATTTCTCTATACGAATTCCTCTTATGAGTGACTATTTTTCCCTTAAAAATGCAAAAGGATTGTTGGCATCACTACTACTGCTAGCTGATATGATTTAAGGATGCCTCCAACCTCTAATTCCTCCTTATTTCTTGAATGCCTCCTTTTACTGCTACACCTGGTAAATACCTCTCCCTGCTAGTCCTCGGAGACGCTGGAAGGACATGCGTCCAGTATCTCTTCATATGGTGGTGGCACCCTGTAAAAAGTGTTACTATTACTCTATTATAACTTTAATACATTCTGGAGTTTTCCAGAATTATAGTTAATTATGATGATGAAGTTTTCTCTGGTTTTCCAATCGGGTCAGGATGTGTCCATCGTCCTCACGGTGAGGACGATGGCAGACTAGGCTGTCGAAACGTCGGTGCCTACAAACACCCTGACCCGGTTGGAAACCCGAGAAAACTTCATCATCAATAATCGCCGGGAAAACCTACGAACTTTCATTATAATTAAATAATTATACATGTACTGATAGTTAAATTATAGTGATAATTATAGGTCAATGAAAAATTAAGTTAATGACGCTCAATGATTGAAAATGTGAATCAAAGAATGAATAAATTAAACGTAATGCTTACGGAAATATTTTAGGGAATAATAGATCATGTCAATGAGACCGAGACGGAGGATTTGCCTTTAAATAGTGTCACATCTCTCCGTCGTTGCATCAAATGTCATCTCTAAAAGTCATAAACAGCCCGTGAAAGTCATAAATCGGTCGAAATTGATTTGAGTATAAGCAGGAGAATGTGTTAATCAGAAGTCTATATTAATACCAGAATACAAAATTTTTTACGTTACACGATGCCTGTGACAGCATTTTATTGAAGTTCTCAATGTTGTGTTGGTGAACGATTCCAGCCGAAAATATGTCACAACTTTCGGAACGGATCAAAAAGTAAAACCCACTGGGAGACACTGACGACTTGTCAAAATTTGTAATTACGTCGCATCCAAGGGCTCTTGATCGGCTGTGAATATGATTTATTGTTATTATTTTTGGTATTCTTAATGTATGAACCCATGCCCTTGTGTTTGATATGTCTCTCTTTTGCTCAATACCCTGAAAGCTGTTAGGATGAAGCTATCCGATGAAGGATGCAGCACGGCGGAAATAAAGGTGAGTAAAGTTTATTTATGTGTATGGACAAACAGTTTATCATTGTACAAGACTAATAATATGATATTACGCCCTCGAAACAAGAAAGATATTTTTACTGATAAATTATCTCGGATTCACATTTTAATCATTTGTACACAGGTTTTGTTTCTCGAATAACTCACCATGATTGAATTTATAAGATGATGGCAGTTATTGATAATCACGAAAAAGTTATCCAAAAGATACATTTATCTTCTATTGAGGCAATATGTTATTTTCACCTTGAACATTTTTAAAATGAGAAAACATATTTATGGGACAGCAATAACAAATTGATTACAGACGATAACACGAGTTTATACATGCATTGCATTAAAATTAAATAAAAAATTGCATTAATAAAGTCATGGCCTTAATTCCCATAATATAATTTTGACAGTTTCCCGTTTTCAATGGGAACATGTTGAGACGATGAGACTGGTCGCACAAAAGGAAATTCTCTTGGCGAACTTGCATATTTCTTTTGAGACGAGTGGGTTACACAATGCACTGACATTTCCTCCGTGGCGGAATAAGAAAATACTTAAGATAAAAGATATTAACATGGTACTTACAGTAGGGAAAACATTTGGTAGCCCAAGAATAATATCTCTGCTCTACGCCAACGTCTTGAGGTTTGTAAATGTTTCACAACACGTCACGTGGAAAGACGTCGTCACAATGCTCATGACTTAACATTAACACTCACTGGATATGGATTCC
>WURS02075660.1:0-10318 GCA_011762765.2 Rhinocypha anisoptera | reverse complement strand
AAAGACGCTATTAAAAAATGTGTTTAAGGTATTCGCTTTATCTAAACTGCTGGTGATTTTTTCTCCGTTATTATTTAGGAAATATACCTGCCATTTAACAATATTATCTGCCATTCCACAAATTTCCCGAACATGTTTTTCCCATGAAAGAAAGATCTATCGTTATCGTTACACTTAAATATACAATCTCTTTAATTGATAGGTACCAGAAGTTACAAAGATAAAACATCATAAATTAAGACCAATCAATATATTAGCCAATGTTCTACCCTATTTCCTTACATTATGTAATATATCGACGTTGATATAAAATTCACTGATGTGGTCGTCACTTTGTTGAATTCCATAATTATTAGATGATGACGTTAATCGTTGGAAACCGGTTGTGTTTATAATATTATGCTGTTATTAAACAAAGTTAAACCTACATTTTACGTTATATTGACGCTAGTTTGAACTTTTAGTTATCATTAACACTATTACGATATTTACCGGGGTATCATAGTACGTGTTCATAAAATCGTTGGTTCTCCGCCATAATCATCACTTGTATTTTACGTATACATTATCTACATCTACATAATACCCTGCAAGCTGCCACAAGGGCGTATGGCAGGGGGTGAGCCACCACCAAACATTCACATGGACTCTTAATGCCCATTATACAAGTCATGCATTATGCACAAAAAGAAGAAACTATTATGAAAAACCTAAAACGAGAACTACAAAACATGCTGGACAATGTATACGTTTACATTTTTTCATGTTGTGGCGTCATGGTTCCTGTTCATTTGAAAGGTTACTATTATTCTTTCAAAACTATTTCGCGTTTCTCCAAAAAAATCTTCTGCTATGTGCCGGTGTAATTAACTGGTCACCAAATTAAAAGCGTTTTCCTCCGCAGAGGGTCCGGTTCTCCTGCTCTGCTTTCACTGCGCCCCGGCTGTCTCAGGCCAGCCCGTCTCCCAGCCCACCCACTGGTCCCCCGACTGCCTCCCACGGGGATCCCAACCGCTCGCAGTGTTTGAAAAGTTGACCGAGAATTTTGACCAAATATTAATAGACCTGTCTGGGATGTCTGCCTGCGCCAACATCGGCTACACCGTTACCCTCTGGATCTTCTGAGGAAATGTCGCCAGGTTACGAAATGTTATTGCATAGTCCGCTTTTATCATTAAGAAGGTATAATTGAAAGGAAGTCCTATCTCGTGGGAACAAATGGGGCCTAAATAATAGTTGAAATTAAAATTTTTCTGTTTCTTGTCTGACATTTCTGTAAATATCTGAGTCCTGATGTCAAAATTAAGAATTACATGAGAACTGGTATTATAATTTGTAGGTAATGAGCTGGGTTAAAGCGAAAAATACAGTTGAAGGGAAAGATTTTCCTGAGAAAGAATATTATTGTTATTAATGCTTTATACAATAAATTCAGATCTAAAACTGTTAAAATTCAGAAAATAAACTTGTAGATGTTGGTCTCATAAAACTCAAACCTCATTGTTAATATACGATACTTTCTCAGGCAACTCCCACTTATAATTAATTGTTATTATTAGTATAAGACTACAAGTAGACAATATGCCAGGTGGTAACGTACACAGAAATCACTTATTCATGAATATTCAAATATTCATCTAAGAACGTAGTGAAGAATACAATTGTGATATTACATATTTTTTGCATCTATTCTTAAAAATGTTTATGGTAATTGGAAACAGTTTTGCAGGTAGGCTGTTTCAATCAGTAACTGATATATTTAGATATGAGAATTTTTTATTTTGTTCTTTGTGGCCGACATTTTAACTTATGTTTAACTTTATGATTATTTTTTGAAACTAATTAACGATGAGTACTATGGACGGAGGGTTCTGATGTCTCGCTAATGATTTAGTAAAATGTTGAGGTGCGAAAATATAACCAAATATTCTGAATCATTTACAAGGGTTGGTCGCCCAATTTTGGGTGAGTTTTTTAAAAGTACTTTATTGCATTTTCGGGCATATTGTCTGTGAATTAAGTCCATATAAAATGTTTCATGTCAATTCACCATGGCTTTATACACAAACGGTTGTTTCGTAAGCGTGACGTTTCCTAAAAGCAGCAGCCGCTCTTTCCTCTCCTCGTAGCTGCTGGGGAGATACCTTCGAGATACTGAGGTAGTAAGAGATATTGCGCGTGGAATTTTGAAAGAACAATCCGACCTTCGGAATCACGATCCCGGATTCTATTCCTCGGAGGCATACTAAGGCTTTTGTTTTATCAACATCCCATTTCGCTATACGTGTCATTAAGCGAAGGAAAAAAAGAGTACCATCTTTTAAAAAAACATGAATTTCCCAATAAAACTTTTGACGGTAAACCTTGTGAAACCCATGGTATAAAACTCGTTTGCATTTCTGTTAGATAAGGTATGGTGGGATATTTCCCCGTACATGTATGAATTCATGCACCCGGATTACGTTATGGGAAGCCGATTACGCATCGAGAGAATTAGTGCACCACACATATGGGCCGTGGAAGGACATCAAAGTCCAAAAAAACCTTTAAATAAAATTTACTTTTAATTTACTAAAATTAATATAATCCCTGCCAATAAAAAATTGAGGGAAATTAACTCGCAGAATATCTGTTTCAGTAAACATCAACCGCAGTTTTTTTTATCGGCGGCTGCAGTATATAATTATAAAGATTTCGTTTATTAATTAATTACATCAAATTTGTAATTTAATTGGGTGCAGGGTTATGACACATTGTAGCAAAAATTCACCGGATTCCCTTAGAGAATCTCCCCTCTCATCTGATTTCAAGGCGAGTGTTTCAACGGGGTTACCACGCAAGTTTCTTTTATAGTACGTTAATTTGGTATGCCCTTTGATTCAATTGAATTAGCATTTGGAAAATCATCTTATTCCACTTACGTTACTTGTGGAAGCACTCTTTTCATAACCGTACTGGCCCTTTTCACTCGAGGGAGAAATATTTTATTTACTTTTCCTCACTTTTCCTAGTTACCGCCTCTTGAAAACATGAAACGGGAGGCATCGCGGATTGGATGCTAGATATTTGCCCCTCTATTTGTTTTGCTATTTCTGGAAGTTATTAATGTCAAAAGGAATTCATTGCAGGCTTGTGATAGAACGCTAACTAGAGATGAATGGTGCAGGATTAAACAGAGAGTTGGCACGTGTTGGAACTCGGCGAGTGCGTTCGGAAACCCGTCGCTCCGTGACACGCGAGAATCTATCTCGCTGGCACTTCGATTCCATTACGCCGTAGCTTCGGAGGAAATTGATGTTCGTCCAAGTCGTGACAGAATCAGGATTAACTTCACACCAGAATGAGCCCACTGAAACTAGTAGTTATATCTTCCGCGACGGCGCTTATCTCCCGAGCTGCCGTGGGGGACGTAATGCTCGGTGGAACTCAGTTCATTCATAGAAGTAGTGATTGTCCATGAAAGTGGTTATGGAAAGTTCATCAAGCTATATCACACCGGTAAATTATGTGATATAAGTCGTGGAGGTAGCGACACGAGAGTGACGTTAATATTAGGAATGTGACTGTTCCTTTCTGTGAAATGTCTTCGGAATTCGAAATTGTTCCTTTCAATTTCTTAACAATTCAGTTGATTAATATAATGAGGAGGCTTGGATTTCACAGTGAGATTTCGGTTATGAGGATACTTCATAATAATATTTGTGTCCTTTATTTGAGTAGCTTTGTCATAGCTCATTATAGAATGGTGTAAGAGAATTAATTACCGTCAGTTCATAGAATCACGTGTTTCTATAACGAATGATTCTTAAACAAGAATAGAAAAATAATGGAATATATTTAAAAAATGAGATCGTGGTAGCCTAGCGGGTGGAGTACTTGACTACTCACCGGGAGACCCGGGTTCGAGACCCGGTGACGACTCCGGACACCTCCAGCTAAACCCAAGCTGAGTGATTTTTCGAGTACCACATCTTCGTGGGAAACCACAGGCGGCACAGAGAAAGGAACTGGCCTCTCTACCCTGATGTGTGAATTTCCACACGCCGTGGGCTTAGTAATAGGTGAGCTCTACCCTCACTTGACATACCAACCTTCGGGTTGAATACTGTGGTTTTTGGTTTATATTTTTTTAAATAAACAGAGTATTCTAGGTATCTTTCATGATGACGTGCTATGATATGAGTAGTTTCATTAAAAGTTCATAGTGAGTACATTTTTTTATTAAAGTTTTGGATATTTTTTCTTGATTAACTACGAGGAAAACAAAATTTACATCCTACTAATGTGTTAAAAAATTGTTTTTCAAATAAAAACTAATTAACTTACTAATTTAGATTTTCTTCTTTGATACATGGTGTAAAAACATCAATTAAAAACGATTGAGACTGGATTATTCGGCGATTTTATTTCAAGATTTACGAAGAAAGGAAAATTGGAGTGAGGGAAAACATTTAAAATTTACGGAAATGAAAAACACTTGGTGAACTCCACAAATTTTTCTTGATCAATTTTTCTTGAAAAACACTTGGTGAACTCACAAAACTTCCACCATATCTAGCCAGCTAATATTACTGCTATTTAAAATTTAATCCTCCCCTTTATTCATAGTATCAGTGAAAAGTTTCAGTACCGTAATAATATTATTTCGCTCTATGTTCATAACACTGACTGGATAAATGAAATGCGTATTTTTTTAATGACTTGCAATAAATAAAGAATAAATTCCTACATAACGACTTCAGTTAAGTTCATGTATTACCAACTCAGTCTTTTCATCCATTTTTTTCAACAAAACAGTGTTGATTCAAACTGGCCTCAAAAACGGGGAAATACGCTGATTTGTGTATTCCTCCAAGAGGTTACTAACTGAAAATAACCATCGGCTGAGAATATATCGAATATCAAACAGGCCATCTATACTGGTATATAACGTTTCTTCGTTAAAAATGGTCGATAGGATTGTTTTTCCATTTGAATTTTTATCTTCTTTTATAATTTATGTCTTCATGTATGTTTAAAAATTTTTTTCTACCACCATTTAATTTTACCTCAACCTTTTAGCTGAACTTATCCATTAATGCCCCGCAAACTATAGAAAGAATAAACGCACCTAAATAAAATTGACATACCATTCACCATGTTGAGTAGCCATTCCCATTGCTTTTCATTCGTTGATACAAAAAAGCGAAGCATCTTCACCATAATTTACAAATGACCTATGTCATAATTAAGAATACTGATAGAGATGGAACTATCTGGAGTTCATTCAAACTAGGGCCTCTGTACACTCATTTTGTGAACACCATAAATTCCAAAACGGTGGATGAATCATTCATTCGTCGGACACGAGCTTATAATACTAAGGCTTCGTCAAACTTTAGAACATCATGACAATCAAATCCGCGTAAAGGGTTTGGAATTTCCGGCGTGAGGATTCTGCCAGGATGAAAATAACTTCACTATTAGTGGAAAGGTGATATGGAGCGCACAAGCTCTGCTAGTAGGAAGGACCAGCAGCCGGAAAATAAAAGATTTTATATTATAAAAGTCTAATGATTCAACTTGATTTAAAATAGAACAGCTATCCCGGATATGCGTGATAAATCTGTTAAACCATAATTTTTATACTTCGTTTAAGGATGTTGTAGATGCATTGAGGTTGGGTAATATGAAAAATGAATGTCGACGAACTTCGAGGTTTTAGGTCTTCTATTACCGAAATGAATACGTAATAATAGTAATAGCACTCATTGTTGGCCTTTGTGAACGTAAGTTCACCTATTTAAGTGAATATATAAATTTTTCAGGTATTACAATTTTGGGCACCTGAATTCACAAATATACCAGGGTGAACAGGCCAAAAAGATGGATAATATGGAAATGAAGAGGAATCAATAGATAGGCATACCCACACTTTGACGTCATTACGTCATCCCGCTGTGGTATCTTATATTAATATGCCGTCCTCGGTGGCGGCGGGATAAAGTCCTCGTCTCCCAACCTAGAGGTCGCGGGTTTGAATCCTGACTAGGTGGATTTTTCAATTTCCACCTAGGGCATGGATGTGTGTGTTTTGTCATTATTATTAAAATGCTATAGTTTCCACTGAAATTGGCCTATTAGTGGCGTTTGTAGTCGATTATAGAAGAAATATCCCTTTATCTGTTCTTTTCAATTCCCAACGCCTTAAACAAGGATTATTTCCCATTAACTGTCACTATTATGGCCACTCTGAAAACCGACGGAGACGTGGTGACCTAAAAGACAACCATTTTTTTTCCACTGGTTCGAATTTGTTTCGAAAGGTCAATTTCTGAATGTGATTTACGCTTTCGTCACGGAAGACTTCCTAAAGTACGCGTTAGACCGGGCGCGTGTGAGCGATTGGTTCCTCGCGCTTGACAACTCCTAGCCCCACGCAATTCTACAATAGCTTCGGGGTGTTTTTGTCGAAACAAAGCGTTAATGTGCTACGGGCTGGTCTACGTCTGAGGCCGCATTCGCCAGACTAATCACCAGCTGATTAATTTTCGTTTTCGAAAGTGAGACACCACTTGGACGTCCCTTTGACTGATGATTCAGAACAACGTGACATTTAGTACTTGGGTTGCCGTCGCAAGTGACGAATTCTACAGAGACATTTAGAAGCTCCGTGATCGTGTTTGAAAATCGAACAATGGTGAATTCCGAAGGCTAAACAATAAAATGACATCTAATTTCCCAGCAGTGAAGTTTACAACGTCAGTCTTCAAACTTGCCAATCAAATCAACTGTTTATTTTAGGTCCATTCCATAAAAATATCATTAACATAGGATTTCAATTCTAAGATTGGTTAGTATCAGCCTTTCACCGACCATCCTCCGCTTAGTAGTTACTATTTCTAATGTTCTCCTTCACGTATTTCTCATACGTCATTCTTGGCCTACCTCTATCGTTCTTCCCTCCCACGGTCCCCTCCAATACAGTTTTAATTAGCCATCATGAATCCATATTGTAACGTCAGAATTATTTGTATCATTCTCCTCCTTGGGGGTAAACGAAAATACCACTGCACACTTTCAAATTTACATCTTTAACCTGTCGTTTCTCACTTCACACTACCCCCGCTTCACACTCAACAGTCACCGCTATTCTTGCTCAACAATCCCCCCTCATCCCATTACAAAAACACCAAACAAAAAATTTCCAACAATCAACCATCCAAAATTCTACTCCACATCTACAACAATGAAACAAATGGCCAGTACACAACATCACAACAATAGGCCAGCAATAGGGCAGACGTTATAATATGCCTCCCACTAGTTTCCCTCTTATTGTGAGTGTAGTCTCATCTCTCTTTCGGCTACTGTTCGGAGTACTTCTTTATTGATTTTTCAGAGAAATGAGTAAAAATTATTAAATTAAGGATATACAATTTTTCGAAGTCGGCGCTTGACCTCCTTTATTTATCATAATCCTAAGTTAGTAATCCAAAGTTTATTTTACTTTTGAAAAAAGTATTGTACAACAATAAAAAAGTAAAAGGTGTGCTCTTCCATCTATAATTAGCTTTTCTATTCTCCTTTCCTTTTTGGTCACTGACAAGTTCCCCTAATGCGTAGTGTGTGTGAGTGATTGGGAGTGTTTTGCAATTAAAAGCAATTTAGCGAGTGTTTTTTTATTCCTTATAGTTTAATAAATTCATTATTTACATCATATTTTAAATTTTCATATATGTTTCCTCCCCTATTTTTTTGTCTTAAATTAGTAAGGCTTTAAAGAATAACTTAAACGTCCCTTATTCATCGGGTGCCGTAAAGTTCCTTATTAAATTATTACGTCAGTAATGTTATACTCAATAAATTATCCCCTATAACCTACAGTGACCTTTCTTGAAACGCAACTAAGAGCCTCACGTATCAGGCATAATAACTTACAGGGTCAAATATACTGTAATCCTCAAAGCATTATGGCCACAACCGTATATTGCGCTATAAAGTTACATAATGACCTTCAATGTTACGTATGCCTTTAATATAATGTTCTCATTAATTCTTAGACCCAACACTTCCCTAACCCTTTCTTGGCTTAGTAGTTGTAAACCTTGTTATTTAAATTGTTGTTAATGGATCTTTTTACTACTTCCTTAAAATTAAACTTGTGGTACTACTCGTATATCCATCCTAGTGACCAGCTTACTTTTTTCAAAATGTGAATTAAAATGCATTCTATGAACTATACCTAAATGTTTTCGTTCTACATATAAAGCTCATATTTCTTAATACTTTGCATTATTCGGTAAAAAACTAGGTTTTCATTTACCCCAAATACTGTTAAGGATAAAAGAAATCGTGCTCGGCTCTACTATGCGGAACTCTTTCAGCCATTATGTTTCATGTGCAACCGTTATGGATATTATGAATAATATTTCATAATAATAGTACTGGGTTTAATGAATGAAAAGAACTACACAGATTTTATATTTAATTAATTATGATTGCAGCGCTTTTGGTTCCTCCGCCTCCAACTCCTTGAGAAATTAAAAGAAGAGACTTGTCCGGAAAAGTTGTGAATTTTGATAAAATTATAACCTTCAGTATTATTGGAAATTAAAAAGTTCCAGTGAAATTCTCTTATGAAGGACAAAAAGTTATACACTTTTGATGATAAATGCAGCCCGTACTAGCGTGGTGGCCCCCCCCCCTCCCCATAGTCTCACTCATACGTAACGTACCTCTGATTTTGAAAGAAATTTCAAGTGACATCATTTCAACGAACATTGATTATTTCATGGCATCGAGAACTTATTATGGGTATAGGTCAATAATAAATAGCACATCACTATCTGATTCATTTCTCTTATGAGACGTTTTACATGCATAACAATTTGAAGGTCATTCAGTGTACGCTGTGCTACCACACATATTGGTCTTTCATTTTTGGCTTATTTTCAGTCAGACTTATTTCTAGTCTTAATCCTAAGGTAATTTATAAAAACTTTGGAATCAAATGCAAAATGCCAACAATGCAAAAGATAGGTTTCACTAGATTATGAGGAAGTGTGGAAAACTCATGTTACGCTTTATAGTCGGTCAAGCATGCTAAGTGAGAAGTAAGTTTCAGTAAATTTACAGAAAAAATATGTAAATATATTTATATATTAATTATATATGTATATACGATACAATATACATATATATATGTTTTCCATTATTTCTTTTTTTAAATTTTATTTTCTGTTTTCAGTATGTTGAATTGTGATTGGGGGAGAGTAATTTTTCTCCTTTTGCAACCGGTCTGAAGAATAATGTAATAGACAAAGTGTGCAATAAATTATATTTAAATAGTATTTGTAAATTAAGGGGAAAATGACGATTTCTTCTACGAAGTTAGTTTTACTTGGGTGGAGGTTGGTAAACAATGGTGGCAGGGGTCGAGGATTGTAATTTTTGGTACCCCGGCCAACAGCCCACCCCAAGTAAAGCCTTTGAAGTAGATCTATACCCTGTATATTGTCCATATATATATATGGTCTCCGTTATGTTTGTATTTTTCTGTAATCAGAATGTTGGCATGTTACTGGGAGAGAGTAGTTCCTCTTCTCTTTTTGCCTTTTAATCTTTATATGGTATACACAAACACACATATATAGATAAATCCTTCATCAGCCAAGTAATAACCATTGAAGAATTACTCTGAAGAATCTACAAAGGAGAACCTTATGATGAGAGTATACTTACAATGAGAGGGAAATAATAGGACGGATATGGAGACGTAACATTTGGTGAAAACCTATTTGGAAAGGATCTTAGTAGGGAAGAACCCTAGAAGTGTCAAGCGTAGCCAAGGATGGTGTATGAGTCATAATGGAGAATGCTACATTTATGAACTATATGGCTGTTAAGACGTTGGTAAGTGAGAGGATGGTTTAGAAAGTTGCTACAAACCAAACAGATTGATTATTACCTGTGATGATGAACTTGATCAGCTCAATCTTTACTCACTACCATAATGTAATGTGTTTGTTTATTTGACTGTTGAAATATGAGGCCGGGGTAGAAAATTGTTTACAAAATGGAGGATCCGGGTTCATGTCTCGGTGAAGTTGTGGACATACAAGATATTTTAGGTTTACTTGATGGTAAGTCGCAGGCAACAAAGGGCGTTTGAATTTCACACACCGCAATGTTTATTACTACGTGATATCTACGCTCAACAATCAAAATGAGGGTGAAAAGCTCTCGGGTTTCACACCGGTTCAGGTCCTCCGTGTTCCGCTCCAACGTTTTGATGTGCGACTCGCCCATCGTCTTCAGGGATTCAGGAATCCAAGAT
>WURS02075649.1:0-10320 GCA_011762765.2 Rhinocypha anisoptera | reverse complement strand
CGCGCAATTTTTCGTGTTTACACGGTGAGTGTTGGACCTTGAATGTGTTCGCGCATTAACTCGCTCGAGTTAATGCAGCGTGTAAACACCCCTTTATGTCAGTCAGTGATGCTCATTTGCAAGCAGCATGCCATGGTCGTATTTCTTATTCCCAAAGGAGTAGTATTATGTGGCAATATATGGAAAAAATGTGTGCATAAGAGAATATGTGGTATCTTCTTTTCTTGGATTTCGTGTGTACCGTTTCCATTTCAGACATCAGGCCCGGATCACAAGGAGCGTTTTTGCCCGCGTTCTCCCCTGCGTTGACCCTTAGAGTGCTGCCCTGCGAGTCTCTGGGCATTTTTTCGGGGGTGAAAGCAAGCATTTTCTCACGGATAGAACCGCTGCTATTTTCCTCTACATCCTGCGAAGCGTGAACCAATCAGTAGCGGCTGTTCTTAGCATGTGGTCTAGAGGAAATTAAAAATGTTGGTGGTGCATGTTTCGGGCGAGCAAGCAGGTGGATGTTTGAAACCATGTTTGTTGTCCTTTCAGGGAGACGTTGATCATTAAGCCTGGAAATGAAATGGATAAATAACTGGTTAATCACACTACTGTTCTACCTGTAACATTTGTACTATAAGCTGCATAAATTCACCATTATATTACTTGAAACACATGATTGAAGCTGAATCAAACTGAACAGCTTACCTTAAAAAGCAGATATCAATTGTCCAAGAAAAAACAAGTATTGTAATTATTGCTCTTTTTTTCGACATAAATCAGCAATAAACATAAATGATATGTAATAACAATACAACCTTTGTTACCAGTTAGAAATGAACACTCGAATATGCCTTGCTTTTGGTGAAGAGATCACAAGAAATTTGCAACTGCAGCCTATAAACATCTTTATGCGTGACCAGCTACTTCAGACTGAGGGCAAGGAGTTTGTACACAAACTTTTAGTGAGCAGTTTATCATTGCTAGAGCTGATGGTGCCAGCTTCATTTGGGAGGAAGCCACCAATCCCAAGACGTTCAGTAATCGTATCATTCAACGTTTTGAAATAGTTCGCACTCGAAAACAGGTTACTTTTCTATACCAACTGGCCTATAAAAGTAATTTCGGGGAAGGTCACGCGAGAGCTTTGAGGGCAGGAGATTATTGTCTGGCAGTTTGACCACAGACCACAGGACGGTTCATGAAAAGTTTAACCTTTAACGCTTCGTGAAAAGTTTAAACCCTTTTTTAAATCTAACACTTGTTTAAGTTTAACTTGTTATAGTTGTCACATACCTTGACATATTATCCCATGTATTTGCATTTTGTTGATCTACTCCAAAGTAGAAATAAGAGAATGGTACTAACAGCAGTTATAATTTCTGGCGTGATATGGTGGAAGTTATCCATCTCGGAAATGGAAATCACTCGGTGGATTCCACAAATAATTTGTGGAGTTCACCAAGTGATTTTCATTTCCAGGATGGTACCAGTTCGTGAAACGAATTCGCACTCCACGAAATACATTTTTCAAATGCACATAACATATTAAAAACACACGAAGGTAAAGGTTGGTTGACTTAAAAAAAAGAAGGGTTGAAAAGATGTAGAGTCATCACACAATGGAGAGCTGAAACAAAATGAATGTTAGACATGACAACTGAGAACGTTTTTGTTGAAAGCGTGTTACGTTTTTATCTTCGATGGTTTTGGTATGAGTATGATGTGGTAAAAAGAACCAAGAAAGTTTGCTCATGAGACTGCCACATGTACGTTACACACGGTATATACTTTTTTTTTTTGTGCAGGCACTTCATTTTGTGTTGCGTTATGAGAATTCTTTGGAGTTTCAAAATGGGATTGTTTGTTAGCATGTTAGTTATATTGTACCACCAATATGCTAGTTGAAGCATCGGAGGGGGCTTCTCTCTCTCTGTATCTTTAACCCACTCTTTAATTGCTTCTGGAATAGAATGGTTCCATGAAAAACCCCACGTGAAAGCATTGGAAGAGGCTCTTCTATAAGGGGGAGGGAGGGGGCAACATTAATAACATTGCGGGCCTCGGTGGTGGCAGGGCAACATCCTCGTCTGCCAACCCGGAGGTCACGGGTTCGAATCCTAACTAGGTAGGTTTTTCAATCTTCATCTGGGGCATGGATGTGTGTGTTCCGTCCTTGTTATTAAAAATGTCACAGGACCCACTGTAATTGGCCTATTAGTGCTGTTTGTGGGTAAGAATAAATAAAAGTGGTGGCCAGAGAAACTTAAATGAAAGAAGAGCATTGTGAGAGAGGGATATAAGTAAGGGGAAAAGGGAACTGGAAGGAAAACGTTATATGAAATGACCATTTGATGAAATGATTAAAAGAGGGAAGGGATTTTTGGGAGAGGATAGAGGAAGGAAGAGGGGAAGGAAAAGGCACACCTTAATGATGGAGATAAAGATGGAAAGAGCCTCAAAACATGGAGTGGAACCGGTTCAATTAAAACCTGTTTCTTGAGGACAGATTCATCAAAGAAGCAATAGTATGCTCATATCCTATCTTCCTTATATGCCGTTCCTTTCAGCACTAGGTGAAAGTTCAACACTCGTATCTAGAGAACCAATCTTTGTATCGACAACTTTGGTTTCACGAGACAATACGATAATGGTGTCCATTCAAGGAACTGTCAATTTTTAGTTGGTTTCCTCAAGGATGCGATCCCGTCATGTTTTCCTTTTCCTCACCCGCAAAGCACCTATTTGAAGAACTTAAAGCATCAAGGGAAAAACAATGACCACGGAACAAACTGCCTTTATGAATTCGTCCTCAAACTCTTGAGCTTCATCAAGGCAAAGTCGATTGTGGTTAAGCGCTTTGTTCACTCTTAGCTCGACAATCATGTTAGTGGGTTATCGTACAGTGTGTCTGCAAAGTCTGGTAGCGGTTGCACCAGAGAACAAGCCCGGGAGATTATCAATGCTACAAGGAGGAGATGTGTAATAATAATGAGATGAAACACCCAAATTATCTCAACAAGCACTTTTCTCGAACAAAAGTCCTGAAAGCAGTTGCTCAGCAGGTGGGAAACTGTCCGTGTAGTGGAACACATCAGTAAAGGACCGCCCAACAAAATTTTAACAACTTGAGATATACTTTCAGCCAAGAAAGACAAGCAAGCATGCACAGCAGTGCATGAGAAGTGGGGCAGGAACGTGTGACGTGAGTTCATTTTTGTTTCTTAACTGTATGTATTCTTACCAAGTCCTTCACTTGAGTACCTACCGAATTAGTACTTACTTCCGTGACTTCAATTGAATTGCAAAATTGCACTCGAAGAGTGACGCTATGTATTTTTTCAGCCGTTACCGATATTTTCAGATAGGGACTGAATTAATGGTTGAACAGCATTTTGCTTGGGGTGCAAGAAAACGCACGTCTTGACGTAGGAAGACAAAGCAAAATCGCCTGACGTGGTTCAAGCAGGGTGAAATGCAGCGTGGACCGGACTGACCTCAACGCAGGGTTTCACGCAAGGGAAAATGCAGGGAAAAACACTCCGTGTGATCCTGTCTTTAGCCAATATGTAATAACTGGATTCACAATGGTAATTGCACATTGTGAATTTTTAGCACGGCCCCAGACAATCTTCTTTGCAAAGAGTGAGGTCGGGTGTATTTAAATTTTTGTTTTGGCATTTTTTGAAGGCACGACAATAAACCATAAAATGTGTTTATAATTATAAATAGCATAGGTTAATTTATCCACAATTATATATAATTTGTACTAACTGATTCTTATAATACAAAACCCGAGAGTATATTGATGTAAGTGTAATTGTTATTCTATCTTTAGAATATAATGAATGCTGAACTTCTTCAAATAGATTTATGAAACTCTGCCGAGAAATTATAATAATGCTCTCTTATTTTCTCCTTCGAATCCATGAACTATAGCTAATAAACAACGTAGAGGAGAAAATGGATTTCTTCAAAATTTCCAATGACCATGTGGTAATTCATATTGACCAACCTATTTATTGTCAGTGGCATTTCGATATGCTTTATTTATGGTCCTCTAATACTATTACCAATGCTTAATATAGTTGCAAGTGCTTAGTATTTATCACTTTATGTACAATTAAGAAATTTTCATAAGTTTATTACATGAATATTTGTCTTGTGCAATTTAAAAAATAGAAGTATCTGAAATTGACCAAGCCCATACATAAAAAAAAAGATGACAGTTTTAACAGTTTTTATTTATTTTGAAACATGTTTTGACACCTTGTCATCACCATCAGGCATGCACAACACGAATTTTACAAGATTTTTTTTTTAAACATCTGAATACATATGCTGTGCAACCATATCATGTCTGGTATGTTAGATTTTGTTTATTAGTATCCTGGTTTTGAAGATATTTTATTATCAAAGTCAAAGAACATGGAAGAACACGTACATGGCTGAATGCAGAATCTTCCCAAGAGTCTGTACTTTGATTTTGGACACTTAAAATTGCGGAAAATTATATTGGCCATGCATAAATTGAAACTATTATTTCTTAATGTCATTAATTAGTGCAATATACAGCAAAGTTGGCTGTCACATCGATAATACATACATGTATACACACAAACAAAGAAACAGACATGTTTGGTGTTTCTTTCTTTTCCATTTTGGTATCACAAAATTAAGCCTGTAACATTCAATGTTTTCCCCACGCACGATTCTGGTGAAGTGTTTTCCACAACGTCAGCAGTTGAAACCCTGACTTGCTGGAAAACCCGCAAAGACTTCACCAAATTGAAACCCACAAGAACAGAGGGTATCGTTCATAGGTGAAGGATGTTGGTGCCTTGCTTTCATGGTCTGGACAAACAATCCCCCATTTCATTTGTTACTGCAGTTGCGTACAGCTGGTTTAAGGGGTTTCTCCCCCCCCCCCCCCCTTTCCTTCCCCCTGGTACCTCTACCCCCCCCCACCCCCTTGGCTTTAAGTTCTCGCTTATTGCAGGGGTGCAGGTGCATACAATTCAATTTCTCATAGACTACTCAAAACTTCTGTTCATTCTGCTTATTTGTATTTGTAATGAAATGTCAAGAATTGCATCTCAAAAGGCATGACTTCCATATGTGAATATCAGTAATGAAGATTTGTTTCACCAAGCTACACCTGTACTATCAGGCCTAGTCTCACCAATGCTTGATGGTTGATTTTTTTTTTTTAATGATAAGGAGATTGTATTTTCCACTGTTAAAAATATGCTTCATTTTTTACTTTTTGATATCCCTGCATCACCATGAGGTCTCAATAACCCTTATGATGATGTAGTGACATCGAAACTGGTCACAATAAGGTATATTTTTAACAGTGGAAAAGTGCCATATCCTTATCATTGAAATGTTTGAATTCCATCACATCACACCTCAAAATACACAATTCATTTGATGGTTGATGTTTTTTTTTGAAGTGACCATTGTTTTCACTTCTGCCAATTCAAATTAACAAAATGGAATTTGTCACAGAAAAGTCACTTTGAATACGAGTGGAATTACCTTTTGGGATGGGTAAATTATTATTTTTGCCAAATGTGAATATTCACAATAGCGATAATTTTGTTAATCATGAATAGTGACTATCGGTCAAGTGATCAAAGATGAAAATATAATTGAAACTGGCCTTAATAAAAAAAACTCAAGAGTTAAAACTCAATAAGCAGTATCAAAAGGCCGTATATGAAGGGTATTATAATTGTACTTTTATGCAATTAATTATTACAAGGAATTTTGAATGGCTGTCCTAAAAAACATGTTTCACATAAAGCCCTTGAAATTAATTCAATGAGAGGTTATGGATATCGTGCTTATATTTGAGGTCAGTTAAAAATTCATCGGTCATTTGTTGTGTTAAGGTGTTTGTATCCAATTTCCCACTTTGTGAATAAGTGGGTTGGTGTGCATCACGATTGTGATTTGTTTCAGAGTGTTTTTCTATTGTTTCCAGTGGATGGCAATGAAAAGGTAGAAAGGTGATGGCGTGGGGGGCAAGAGAGGCTCCAGGAGAGGTTGTTTGTTCAACTTTCAATTGTCAATTATTGGAAAATGTGCTGTCGGTAGTGTTGTAGATTTTTCTAAGAACATTATTCATAGCTCTGTTTTTAAGTCTGTTGCTACAAAGTTAGCTCTTGGGTTGGAAATCGTACCATTTTAACATGCCCGGAATGCAGTTTCATTGACAGAGATGTGATTAAATATAGCCAACTTATTTGTAGCTGTATGCTTTCTTTCATTATTTTATGATGGTTTGAAAGGGTTTGGTCATTTAACATGCCTTGCTCTAATACGAATCGCCGAAACGTGTGTATTGATTGTCATCCCGTTCCCTCCGGAATGTTCGTTGGCTTCCAGGCGAATGAGTACATGCAGTCAGTGGCCCGGTGCTTGCAGATGATGCTTCGCATCGACGAATACCGCTTCGCATTTGTTTCCGTCGATGGCATCTCCACACTCCTTCAGGTAAGAAAACAGCTCGTGCAGGAAAAAAAATATCACAAATTCACCGAGGAGGCCTTCACCTGGTGGAATTCCACGATGACACGAAATATAGTTGTCAGCATAGATTTTATTCCACATAAAAATGCAAACACAATCATTTTCAGTGATAAGCGTTATGGTTAGCATCTGATTGGTGACAATTATCACCAAAATCGATCGTGTTTTCATTTTTCTGTGGAATAAAATCTAAGTTGACAACAATATTTCGTGACATTACTAATCCTCTTGATGGTTTGTCTAGTAAAGTTGAAGTGCATGGTTTTTTTTTCACATCCATAAGAACTCCTTAAAGCTACAGTCAAATCTCGTTACTATGCCACCTCACTACTATGCCACTCTCGTTATTATACCACTTTTTCTCGGTCCTGACAAAATTCAATACAAAATAAATTTACTATGCCACCCACCCCCCCTGCTCTCGCTACTATTCCACTAGTATTATGCGACTGTTAAAAGGCACGAGACGCGAAAAGTCTGTATTTCTGCGCAATGCTCGATTATCACACTCACGGCCCAAAGGCGAAGCGACGAACTACAGTCCAGCTGCGCACAGCCCGATACTTACGTACATAGGCTGTGTCAAGGTCAAACACCCTATTCTTCTTCCCGTCGCCAAGTACGACAAGCCAATCATGACACGCACAGTGACAAGCCTGCAAACCTAGCTCAAAAGAGACACACAAAAGCGCGAGAGCACACACAGACACGCAGGCCCTCGCACAAGCGTGCGATCGGCTAGATAACGAACAACGAACTTGAGAAAACAAAGTGTTTTTTTACAAACCCTCGTTACCATGCCACTCTCACTACTATGCCACTCTAGCTCGGTCCTGACAGGTGGCATAGTAACGAGATTTGACTGTATGTGTTTTGAGCCCACATCGTGGAGGAATCATTTGAAAAGCATTCCACACAAAATTAGGATGTGGCATTATTTTTTATAATGTAAGATGTAGAATTTGCAATCCGTAGATTGATTTGCGACAACTTTCCAACCTTGTCCTTTCACCTACCAGCCTCCCCGGACGTCTAGGATCCCTTCCAAAACAGTTTTCACTCAAACCATCGTGACCATTAGTTTCCACCTCATTAGTTTCCCTCTTAATGTAGTTATGCTCTCTTCACAAGATTCTCTTTCGATGGCTCTTCAGAGTACAGTGAAACCTGTTTAAAGTGGCCACCAACGAGACCAAGAAATTTTTGTCGCTTTGACCACTGAAGTGTGAGGGGTTGTATCGCAGAGTGATCGCTTCCTGGGGCTTATCGCCCTGCTGTGCGCTCAGAAATTCAAAAAATTCCAGCGACTTTCCTCACCGAAACTTCTTTCTTGCTTTCTAAAATAAAATTCCTTCTCTCTTTTAAACACGGCATGACTTTTTTCCCCTCCCTCATTTTTCTCCCGCCAAGGCACAAACTTCCTTATGGGTGTCATCGGACCGTCTGCCACCAGGGATGACGCAAAACTAAGATAGGAGGCAAAAACATTGGTCTTGGATGTGGCCATGCCTTGCTGTTGTGACTGCTGTGGCAAAGTGTAATAACGTCACAATTTTTCTCTCGGATGCGGTAGCTTAGCGAAGGGTTTTGCTCGGCGTGGCCTTCCCAGGGGGTGAAAGGGGAGGAAGATGGACGACTGAAGGGGTCACCTAAGCGGACGAAAGGGGCTGCAGAAACAGTTGTGCTCGTGAGGGACTGAAAAGTGAAGAGGTCCATTACCTCACAGTACCCCTTCGAATAAGGCTTTTTTAAACACTTCCCCGTTCCCTCTTATAGAAAATTTTTATCTGTGCCTTGGCCTTTAAAAAGCTGTATAAAAATGGCCACGGCCGAGAACAACACACATCACTAATCCCTCCCGAATCAGTCCTCTGGAATTCAGTGGCCACTCGTTCCCTCTTCAGGTGGAAAGGCTACTGACCGCTGGCCGAGGGCCGAGGTGACCGCTGAAATGAGGTGAAATTTACATTGGTCGTATGGAAAACATGGTCGGTTCCAGAAAAAGGTTTCACTGTACTTCTTCATTTGTTCTTTGTGGAAATTAGTTAATCATATCAAACAAAGGAGGCACAACTGGTCAGGACATTGCATTGCCTCCTTTATCGATCATCGTCCTCTGTTGTTTAACGTTTTAACGTGACTAAATTTTTAACTAACTAAACTATAAATTTTTACATTTTCCATTTATTCTGTTTCTCTTATATACTCCTAGGTTTCCTCCTAGGCATACTCCTAGGTTTCCTCCTTCCTACAGGTTCCCTTCCAAGGTCATGTCTCAATTTTAGAACATTGTCCCATTATTTTGATAATGCCGTCTCATTTGACTCCCTATTGATATAAATTAAAATTTAATTAATATTTCCAGTTTGTGTACACATAAAATGCCCAACTGCCAAGCAGTTTGGCATTTAAACTGATGATCTTCTCCAACCCATGTCGTGAAAGTTCTTTTGGAAAAGTTGCAATTCAGTAAAAACTTATTAACAGTAACTTAGTAACAGTAAATCCAAGCACATTATTTCATTTGTCTGTGTATTTTCTGTATCTTTTTATAGTATCGCATTTTCTTCCAATCTTCCCTCTTCCAAATCACTTAAAATTTTAACCATTACATAAAAATTGCTATCATAATAAAAATATTCTAATAATATTTTGTGGATTTACAAATTTATTTTCAATTTTGATAATTTCTTCAACTGATTTATGTTAGCAGCCCACTGTTAACAGTCTTGTCCCAAATATGGCTTTGCTGTAATTAGAAGTTGAGATCTTCTATCCCTGGTTCTTGCCCATAATTAATGAAGTATTCAGAATGTCTATCTTCCTTTACCTGAAAAAAAAATACTTTTTATTTAAAAAATATAATTCTTGCAGGTCATCCCTTCTTTTAAGAAAAACTCCTGCTTCCCACAGATGAAATATATAAAAAAAACCTAATTTCTTACACCGTCCCTCAAAGGATATTTTCCTTGAAAGGGTTCAAGAAATATCACTTTTCAATAGAGCCTATGAAATAGATAATGATTAGCTGTCTGAGCAAGGGCCAAAAGTCTTTTGAAATCTCTAAACCAGCTTCCACAAATGAGTTTACCCACTTTACAGTCTCTTAATTACACGTATGCCATTTAAGTCCACTTAATCTCTATACATATCACTTTGAATGAAAACTTGGGATGGGACAATTTGAAACTTGTTGATTGGTGAATATCATTCCATAATCTTTGCACTAGTACTGAAGCAGGAGTGTAGAATAATAAGTGTTTACTTATTCTTGAAACTTTTGACCAGTACTATCGTACTAGTGCTGATAGGTTCTCTTTGTATACCATGGAAAAAAATCTCTTTCAAATTGATTTCCCATATACATAGGTATTGAAATCATTGATAAAATTATGTCTGGTTTTTTTCTGTGTTATTTTACATGCAAAATTATGATTCGCATCAGGTCCTGTCCGGAAGGGTGAACTTCCAGGTACAATACCAGTTAACCTTTTGTCTCTGGGTCCTTACTTTCAATCCAGTCCTGGCAGTAAAAATGAATAAGTAAGTACAGAAATTTAGTATTACCTTTCGGTTACAATAAGATCGTATTTACCTTATTTATCTATCTTTTAGTGTTGTGACCTTTCCACTTAAAATATTAAACGAATAATAAATATATATAACACATTCAGTGATAGTAAATAAGGAAAGGGATAGGAACACATAAAATGATGAACATACAATGTGGTTTGAAAATATATGATGGAAACCAACAAATTCATATGAGAAAAAGTTTTATCCTCAGCCGGGATTCGA
>WURS02075638.1:0-10320 GCA_011762765.2 Rhinocypha anisoptera | reverse complement strand
ATGTATTTGAGGCAATTTTAAATACCCACTGAGGAGTTAAATTCCCAAATATTAAATCCCCGCTTGAGGGGTTAATGAACAATATTTATAAGTAGTCAAATATTAGATAGTAAAATGTAAAAAAAATTATTACTGCCCATTATCCATATCATTTCCGGGATAGGACGAAATTTAGTGATCTTGTATATAAAGGTACGTATTAATATGGTTAATAAAACGAAAGTCGAAATGGTTATTTGACTGCACTGTAGGTTTTTTTGCTTTGTTTCGACCGGTTTCGAACGATTATCTTCATCACCAGATATTCCGTAGAAATAAAACAAAGCAAAAAACATACGCATTTTGTTTCATTATTGAGTTTTACCAAGTGATGACCTCCTCAGTGGCATTTTAATAAGCAGTCGGATTATGCCGTAGAAATTATGTCGGATTTCTAAGATTCCATAAGAAATAATGGGAACGACATTCCAATGAAATGTACGAGTATATATGTAATTGTCTCCTTAAGAAAGACGACTGATTGAAACAAAATTGACGGAATTTATGCGAAAACACTGATAGGAAAAATAACAAATATCTACTCATGTGCAAATATCTAGTAAAGTTAACTGCACGAAGTTAGAAGTGAAAGCAGTTCTTTTACAATTCAGCCCTGTAAAAATCCTTGGCCCAGCTTTTTGGAGCCAAGCCGATGCCTTTTAACAGGGAAAGAATGCTGAACCAAAGGGTGAGAAGTCAATGAACCCTAAATTTTTCTCTACTTCATTCACTCGGGAATGAATAGAATAGATAACGATTAAACCTGTCTGAAAAAGTGGGAATAAAACGAGTAAATAAACTAACAGAAAGATAAATAAAACTGCTTTCTTGAATAAACAGCAGATTACGCCAGGTGTAATGGCACTTAGGTCTTCCATCTAGCTCATAAAGTAAGAACTATACAATGGAGTAAACGAGATAGAGAACGACTGAGTAAGACGTGCACCTCAGAGGAGTTAGTGGTAAGTAACTATTAGGCTCATAATAGAGTGTAATCAGTACTTACTTCTGGTTGAAGACGCTACGTAATATTTTATTCTGGATTGTCTCAGTGTCACCACTCATCTAGACTGCTAGAGTAGCGTGACATCGTCAAGAGCTATAAGAAATTTTTGGAAAGTAAACTTGAATGGAGAAATTACAGTGAAATAAACCAGTAATTGACTTGTAATTTCTAAATACATAATTTGTTTCCTTTCCACACCAAAAAGATGGACACCACAAAGCTTGTCTTTGATCTCTGGCCCTCGCAGTTTTTTTTAGAGTAGACCCCGAAAGGAACAAAACAAAGAGTTCTTATCAAAGAAAAATGAAGCCCTTAAATTAACAAAACATACTCGGGTAAGAAATTTGTAATAAAGCGGAATAATTGAATTGTACACACCTAATTAATACCGGAGAGAATACATTTTTACACGGATATTTTATTAATTCTCTCTAATTGGATCATTAATTTTTCGGAAGTTATAGTCAAAATTACCTAAGCGATAGTTTTGCGGCATTTTTAAATATATTTTCACTTTTCTTGGAAAAAATTAAGGAATAATTAATTTTAAAATGTTAATGAGAAATTAAAGATAAAGAAAATCACCATAATCGTAGAATAAATCTTCAAAGAGAGATTATTCCATTATGTATAGGGATTGGTATTATATTAAAAATAGTAAACTTCACATACTAGTAAAATAATCTATTAATTGACATTGTATATCCAGTTCTTTCCATTATTTGGTAAATTTTAGAGTAATTTTATGAAGAATAAAGACGATATAATACATAAAAATTAAATTTTAAATATCTTGAAATACAGGTTTTCTAATTTCAATAAATAGAAACTCAAAACAATAAGTTAATACGTAGATAGATCTATTTTTCAAAATTGTTGTACGTAAAATAACCCAGAGATATAAAAGAGTTACTCCGTTGTAAAGGATATATCCTTCATATAAGTGAATAGTTGATAAAGCTCATAGGTATATTATTACATTAATAATGATAAGGAACATATGAATTTAACGAAAAATAATCTTAAAAACCATTAATAATTCCCTAAGTAGATATGAATTGTATTATTATGAGTCTTTAATTTTAAGTTCGGTTTGATAAGTTAGGGTGCATTCCACTAAGCACTAAGCCCATTAGTGTATGAAAAATCACGCATAATGGTATAGAGGCCAGTTCCTTTCCCTGTCCCACCTGAGGTTTCCCACGAATTCGTACTATTTACATATAAATTTAATGTGAAGATTTCTTCTTAAGATTCGTCCACTAAATTTCCAATGTCCTACGCATCTATAACATATTATATATAGATTCTATATTATTTCTATATTATTCTATATTATATATAGATATTCCTATATTATTTCCCTTGCTTGTACTTTTCGAGTCACACTTCTAATTGGGTAACTAATACTCAACGTCTTAACTTAAAAACGACTGGCAACACACATCACATCATATGACCTTTTTCATTCATAGCTGTTGTGTTACAGTAATATTTAACTCTTCATCTATTATACTTTTTCCTTTCCGTAAGCTGTTATACAGAAGTTTAGGGTCTTGCGAAGTCAGGTATTTTGTGTGTTATTCCAATTTTTGTCTTCAGTCAGATTTTTTATAATTTAATTCCCATGACTATGATTTTGACAGAAATTTATTCCAATTCTTAGAGCTAGTTTGGAGGTCTTACCAATTTTTATTCTCATCTCAATGCGTAAAACACGGAAACAAGGAGAAAATACACTTGGGGAAATTAATGACGAGAATAAAGACAACTTTTAAGTTCAATAAACGTAATTTGGAAACAAAATGATTTATCTCATAAATTCAATATGCTGAAACCTTCAAACTTTTTCCTATTTTAACTACCCATTTTTCTTAGAAATTAAGTTTTCTCACGTGTAAGGAAATAATGTGTTAAGAAATAATTGGCCATTCACATTTGAGTTCGATATTCTATGAATCATAAATCATTATAAGTCACCCAAATTGCGTTTTAATTAATTGCGACTGGTCCCTCAATATTTAATACGGGAATGCGATATAAATAAGAACGAAATATCCAATGAAACATTTTTCAAGAACGCCTACAAGTTTTTCCAATTCCTCCTACACCCAATCAACTTAGTACTAAGAAAATTCGCACCTTATCAGTGAAGCAATTGTGAAAATTTTCAAGAGCGATGAAACCGTTTTAATTATTGATGGGATTGCTCGTCATTTTGGCATAGGAAGTGTAGATTGGTCAAAATTGTTAAATTTCTCGATATGAAGATGGATCCCGAGGTCCATATTTGTAATTAGAAAGACAAAATAATGCGAATATGAGTAGAGATATATAGGCTCGTTACAAATCCTAGGAGTTAGTGCAATAAAATGGCCCAAGGGGACGACTGCCGGAGAGGCGGATACAGAACGATATTCGAGGTCTTTACAAAACGTATCGCAAATTTGGAATTTCCGCGGGCTACGTAAACTCGATTTTCGACTTTTTTGCGGTCTTAAGTTGGTACTCATGCCTCTCACTTATGCTGACAAATTCGGCCATTTTGAATTTTTAGTTAATTGTTGACAGCTATTTTAGTTGGACTTGATTTGGCTTGTCTTCGACTGTTGCCTGTTCCAAAAAAAATGGATCAAAGAATCTGTATCAAATTTTGCGTGAGAAACAAAATTAAGTGCGCGGACGCATTCCGAATGTTGACTGTGGCATGTGGTGAAGCTACTTTGGACAAAAGTTCGTACTCAGGGGATTACCAAGAGGTTGAAAAAGTGGAAATCTATAAGGCACGTTGGAAGAACACCCGACGGACAAATGCACGGCAAACACGTAGTAGTTCGTATAAAAAACAGAATATTAAGTACATAATCATAAATTGAAGAAATCTCCGACGTTATGAAAGGAAAAGACACACCTAATAACCCATATAGGAAAAACGTTGTGATTGGAGAGTGTAAATAGAAGGCAACCTAGGGCATTTCGGAGAGGGGTAGCGAAAAGTAAAAAGATAAAATCCTAGAATTACTAACCAAGAAGAATATTGTGATCAAGAATACAGTCTTCGGCAACACTAACGCTAAAGATACACCTGTAATATGTCATGAGACGGAGCCAGATACCGAAACGAATATTCCCACACCAAAGGTACATGAAAAAGTTGAAGCATTTCAAGAGTTATCCCGGGTAGTATTTATTGTTTATAGGGCTCTTCGACGGCTATGATCATTTTGCACCTCTTCAACTCATAAAAAAACACACCTGGACAAACACAACATCCATGCCATAGGCGGAATCCGAAACCGTGACCTTTGGGTTAGCCGGCGAGCACGCTACCCACCAGGCTAACCCTACCGGCAAGAGTAATCCCGGTGCGGGAATAAGTAGTGGCCTCAATATTGAAGTCACGGAGAACCAACTATGACAAGAGAAGATGAAGACGGGAAAAAACCATCAGCCGAGGTGGAGGTGAGAAAATAAACCGCGCACCGAAGGAGGATGGAATGACATAAAATAGACATCAGGGAAATATAAGAAAAAAGTACTTTAAGGGAGCTGATATTAAAAAAATAGATAACAGGGGTGAAAAGGGATCTCATTGAGAGCATAAGAAAATAAAAAAACGCAAGAAATGAAGTTGAAGAAACCCTGTGACGTAAACTGAGAAATCAAGTTACGCTGTATTAAAAAAAAAAGACTGAGTAAGGGGGGGTGGAAAGCTGCTACAGAGAAATATACGAGAAAATAAAGATGGGGGTCACCGAAACAGGATATGAACTATTGAATAAAATAGTAACAATATCAGAGATACGATCGGGAATATGCTGAAATAACATGAAGGAACATAGACGTGGATTAAGATAAGAGCAGCCAAAGGGATATTTTGACGGGTTATTTAATAATTATGCACTCTCAATGTTACTCATACTAATTTTTTCGAAATAGTTTTTAATAATATATTTCATAAATGGTGCAGTGACAAAATCTAATTCAACCTTCCATCACTGCTTTCAATACACTGGTTCCCTATTTTTTTCCGTTGGGTACTGATTTGACATTTTGTCAGAAATGATATAAACCCAAGGAATGGGTTTGTTTCATGCCATATGTCACTAAAAAGGAGAGTTTACTTCCAAAAATCCAAGTAAAACAAAGTACTAAGTTGTTTAATTTTACAAATAAAATATAAGTTCTACAAATGTATTTACAAATTGAAACCTTGAAAGTCATCCTCTCTTTCATGAAATTTTTATTATTTACGCTGGTGACTGTCCCAAGGCCGAAAGAAACACCGGAGACCATTTTTCTCGTCGTGCCATCTCCCCGGCCCGGAGACTATAACCCGTCTTCCCCTCATAATCGGTCCTTCGATGTGAATTTTTTAAAATCCTCACTCATCTTGGTGATTGGGATAGACGTTCTCTTTGAGCTGCCCCTTTGCAATCTCAATCGAGGAAAAGAGTTTCCTCTAACAAATAAAGCTCCACGCGTAGGATGAATATTCGTAGCGAAAATTAAAATCATTCAGTGGAATATGGTGGACGAGTTTTCATTTTCCCTTCAAATTTTATGAGAAATTGAGATGTTCACGGGGGACTTTTGTTTTTAACCCTGTCTTTTATCCCTTCCCGTTTTTCGATTTCTCGAAGTGCTCCTAGTAACCGTTGAAAAGAAGGAGGGAATGGGGGGAGCACTCTTTCAAATGGAGAGCTGAAGGAGGAAGATTGGAAGAGAATTGGAGGAAAAAGTCAGATTTGTGTGGATAAAAGCAAGAAATATATTAAGGTTACCTAAAAAGCGCCTTCGTTTTATAATATCTGCATATTTTCGACTCATTTTTCATGGATTATTGGTGACCTCTGTCATTTAAAATTAATAATGAAAGGATAATTTCATTTAAATGACCACTATGAATGTTCATATGTCAATGAAAATCCTGTAAAACATTTCATAAAATAATATAATAAGTATTATGGGCAAATGAAATAAAGAATTTAAAGATCAAGGAGTGTGCCAAATCCCCTACTGTATATATTTAATTACCAAGAAGATAAATGAAAGAGTAAATTCATATTACATTGGGAATTGAAAAATAACCAATATAATACATGTGATATAAATTCCGTAAAAACGATTTAAGACCTATCAATTATATTATTCTTTCAAATTATTTAATCATATCCCACATTTAGAACAGAAGAAAGATTTACATTGGAAGAAACCTGTATTATTATATTATTAGGTGTTAGTTAGTTTTCACTGTTCTAGATATTGTTCTATGATGTAATTCATAATTTTGAACTGATTCACATTTGGTGAAAGTTATGTTATCATTGTAATCATTCAGATTATTATAATTAAGATTATTAATTGGTTTCTGAAGGGGATTTGAGATTTTCCTGCACACTATAATCCCTGTGGATAATTTTAATGCCCATATTAAAGTTACTCGACAATAATCTTCTCGTTGCTTAGTTTTTACATGGCTGCAATTTTTAAAATATTTGCCTTAATATTGGTTTACTTCTTGATAAGTTATGTTCATTTTGGAAGGTTTAAAACTTTATTTAACAATTTTTTCATAAAAAATGTTTGCCTGCACTATTAAATTATTGGTCAAAATTTTAAAGACATTGTGAAGTATTTCGTAAGAAAAGTAAAATATTGTAGAGACGATTATGTATAAGAAATTGACAATATCTCTTGCGCCCTTGCATTCGACCACATTTCAATGCTCGTCATGATGTGAAATGTAAAATCTTCTAAAATAAAAGCACTTTCGAAAAAATAGCTCTAAGGATGATATTTATTTAGATTTTTTTCTCATGTTTTTGCAAAACTTGTTATGCTTTTTAGGAATGGTGGCAGCTACACCTTCTAGTCAACTTTTTAAATGTTTTCCCTATTGTATAGGCTTCTACATTTTTGGCTTTATAGGATTTTTTGACATGTAGGCCTCGGTTTCATTTGTGGATTCTCAAATACCACTGAAGAGAAATTAAAAACTGAATTAAATAGAGAATTAATCTCCGTCACTGCCGGAAGATTTGGCTGATCATGTTAATCTGAAACATTTTGATCCTGCCGAATACGGGCATTGATTATCTTATATGTATATATTTTTAACATTATGATTAAAAATTTATATATAAGGCTATAGTTTATAGACGGAAATTTATAGAAATAAAATTTATTGTCCATTCCTCGAAGAAGATGGAAATTATTAAAATTAAATGAACCGCATATAATAGAAGAGAATTAAGATATTACAAAATCCGAAGACTATGCAAATGTCTTCAATAAAAGGAATGTAAACTTAGACAATTATGGTTCAGTTGATAAAGATGAGTTGTCTAACAGCTGTTATAAATAACATATCCAATTAAAAATAAACAATACCCTAATACCAAGGAAAAAATGTTTTTAACAACCGTATGAAACATATATGGGGATGCAGAAGCTAATACACTAACTAAAAAGTAATCAAGAGCTATATACTCTATTGAAAATGAAATTGACTAAATTTGAAGTATATTTCAGAACTTACAACAATTAATATACACTCAAACCTGTGGAAATAACTCCCAAAATGTCCATGTGCATCCCAAGTCTCATGCAAAGTGAAGAGAAAATTCTCTAGTACGACCAAAGGTAACACGAAGAAGAGACAACTCACTTAATGTATGTATTCTAATAAGCGGAATAGTGGTCAACCTCCGTTCAACTTCAGGACGGCCGAAACTATTATTCTGAAAATAACCTCTCAAGTCCTATCCAGCAGAGTATTTTACTCTAATCCAATTTTCAATGAAAGAGGAGCAATCAAGCGTTTTAGGAAAGAAATAATTACCTTTGGGGCAATTCAATCCTCTGCAACCGAAAGTGACGCAACTAGTCAATGGAATCCTGTAGAGTCATGCGAAAGACCTGACGTACCAACTCAGAGGGAATAAGCGTCTTCTGGAAAACTCAAGTCCAAAAAAATTATTTTGAGAAGAAGAGAATTGACAAATTCATGCACCTGGGAAACTCCATGAATTTCGAAACCCTGTAAAAGAACAGAAAATTCCAATTTTAACGAACGAGCAAGCAAGATTAAAATACCTTGAACTTCCGAAATTGTAGACTACTCAAAAGTACAAATGGCAAAATGAACCAGAAATAATACAACCATGGGTCACATTTTCTAATTTCATTAACATTAGAGACTTCCGTGATTGTACAAGAGAATTCCGTGATTGAGGCCAAGCCAGTTAACGATATATTACTTGCAGTTTCCCTTAACTTACGGAAAATTACAAAATTCAACGATTCGAATAGTAACTCAACAGAAGTTGAATTCACGTTATTGTTGGTATAAATAAAGAAAACCTATTTAAGACAGTCAATGTGAAATTACTAAAACACTCAACTTCAGAAAGAGAGAGAGAGAGAGCGAGAGAGAAGAAACAACTCCATACTCCATGTATACAAAGTAATGAAAACAAAATAAGCTGGTCACCACTATCAGTTTCAGGAGAAAAAAATGGCACCTTACATTCGACAAATTTTCAGAGTGAACCCTATTTGATACACTCTTAAACTGTGCCGAAACCAAAGAAATATTTTTACACAAAAATCTTATTGAAACAATCCACATTCATAAACTCTAAATGAAGTAAGCATGAACAGGAAAAATTTTGGAAAATAACAAAGAGTCTGGAGAGACTCTTTGACAAATTGTGATATTCTAAGATATTATGCAATAACTTACGAAATTAACCCATGCAATAACTCATTAAAAAAAAAAACAAAATATTACGAAAAACATGGCAAAGAGGTTCTGATCACTGTAAAAATTCTGTGAAGCATTGTGTCAATATCTCCATACAAAAAAAAACAGAAAATTGAACCCAAAAAATGTGAATTGGCTCAGATCATGAGATCATGCTTGGAAGAAATTATAAATCTAAGGAATTTCTTTGTCACGGAAAGATATAGACCATGAAAGCCACCTTTACTGTCGCTGACTTCTTTAAAGCTTACAATTCAGTTGATTACAAATCACTAATTCTTAGTAAGTACAAGGTCCTGACCCAAAGACTAATATAAATAATGGAACCAATGAATATAATAAGATCTTCTCACTATTAAACAGTGTCTTCTCTCTCACACACCTAAAAAGGCAAATCTGAGAATGGTGAAAACTAAAGGGAAATTTTAAAATTGTTTAAACAATATATTAGTAAAGGACTAACTTTATAACAGATTGTCTGGTCCTTGCAGACGACCTGGTAATCCTGACGTGTGACTAAGACATTCCACAAATACAAAATTTAAACCCCAAAATAAACCGATAATCGGATCTATAAATTTAATTCTAAAAAACAGATTTCATATACTGCAATAAATTGAAAGATGTTTTCTCCAGCTTTTGTTTATATTCGTGATAGAATGAAACACGTGTTTTCACATTAATTCATTTCTTCTTATAACGATATGTGGAAATTTTCACTAATTCTATAAGCAATCGGGCCTCAATTTTCAGAAGCTAAAAAGAAAAAGAAAACGTTTCTCCATTTACAAACATAAGCAAAACTATATAAAATTCTGGCCTAGAAAACGTTGAAAATGAATTAGTTTTTAAAACAAGGATGATGCCCTGAGACACAAAATACCTACAAACTAAATTCAGTGGTATTTACACATATAAATGACTGTTGAAAGTCAGGAAAATTTAACAAAGTAGAAAATACTTTTAAAAAGGTGTCATAAAAAATGCCGGCATGCATTCCGATATAAGAAAACTTAAACTGACATCATTGGGGCAAATCAAGAGAACTAAACCGACCATACTAATAAGACAACTTTCTGAATTTTCTAATACCTCAGTAAAGCTAAAATTGTTACAATGAAATGTATCGCTGGAATCGAGGAAGACCTGGAAGAAGCCAGAATAGCAGACAGGACTTTATTCGTCAGACAATTAGAGAATTGACAGTTGGCCAAGATGAAGAACGGGAGAAGACCGACTCAACTTCGTATGATGAAATGAAAGCCAATTCAGGGCGAATGAAAGAGATATGGGTAACAGAGAACGGTGTTTTTTCACAAAGTACAATTTTAAAACGTTATAGCCCAAAAGCGGCTTAATGGGTATAAAAATTATTTATAAACATATATATATATATATATAGATATTTGCACTTGGAAAATCTTGGTGGCGGCGAAGCGCATTTCACATATAAACAGATATAGTTGAGAACAGAGACACAAATAAAAAGGACACTCACAGGAATTAT
>WURS02075627.1:0-10320 GCA_011762765.2 Rhinocypha anisoptera | reverse complement strand
CCCCCCCCCCTACCCTGGGGAACGCTACCGCGGAAGGCAAGTCGCAAACACTCTCATATGTACATACATTGTACGTGGTCATACATTATGGCACATAGATACATACGCTGTCATACATTGTTGCACACGTAATAATGCATGTATTTTGTTCATGTGTGTGTGTGTGTGCGTGGGTTCTCACCCTCTGCCAAAAACCCTACATATTTTTCAAGAAAGCTTTTGGTCAACTACTCCATTTGTATGTAGTTGCTTGCGAAGCTAGTATAGGGGAAAATGTCTCTTGCTGCTGAATGAGGGAATTCCTCATAGTGCGACAGGGAATTCTACAGTTAGTACCGTCAGCTCTGTAGGGTGATTTCTTATTTGGCGGAGTTCACTCTGATAGTGTTAGTACCTCCAAGGAGGTGTAATAGGTCTGTCTACATAGTGTTCCTTTTCTGTAGCATTGATTTTCTCATTTCACTAACCAATCACAGTCACTTTTTTCTGCGAGAACTATGAAGAGGATAGTAGCCAGTAGTAGTGGCGAGTGATAGTAGCGTTGGCAGGTGAGAGGAAAGGTTCAAGAGTTGCTACAGAAAAACCAATCTAAAATGTAACGATAGACGGTAGGAAGTGTGCAGAGTTACGATTATACGCTATAGAGTCAGGTGTGGTGGAAACGATCCATAATCGAAAAAAAAATAAGGATACTTTGCAATGTCCACAAAAACAAAATTTCTTCTTTATTTCCTGTTTGTAGTCACTTGATAATGGTGTAGTACGCCGAAACTAGTCGGAAATGAAAAAGAATAAGTTTTGTTTTTTTCTGAAATTGCAAAATATCATTATTTATTATGTTAGTTAGGAATATATTTAGTCGAGGCTAGTCAGTTCCAATCTGGAGTTCATCAAAAACCTACCTTGATCGAACATGCATTTAATTTGACGATTTAAATGCACAAATTAAACAAGAGTACAGCGCAGGGAGGAGAAATATGTCTGGAAAGGAATCACCAAAGAGATGGTGGTTAGCATAGTTGTCAGAAAATGAGATAGCTCCAGAGCAGACAGAAAAAACAAGTTATAAATTGATTGGACGGAAGAGAAGGATGGTAGATGCAAAAAAAATCCCAACAATAGCGGCACAAAGAATACCATGGAAAATAAAATCAGGACCACGAAATCCATGAATAGCCAGATAATGCCCTCTTTGCATAGAAAGATGTATGCGTAGTATATTATAGAAAGAAACACGGAGAGGAGGAAGAAAAATTTTGGTGAATAGAAAGAACTTGATTACTCAAAAATGTCGGAGAAAAGGGAGTAAAAGAAGTGAAAGGGAGACGGATTTAGTGAGGGGAAGATTTGGACAAGCGTATGCAAAATTTAAATCACAGTACTTAAAACAGAAGATCAGATCGAATGTGATTTGACATAAAAATCCCAGTAGGCAGGCGTACATTTGAAAAAGTGGGCGAAAGACTCGAGAAATACCTCATAAGAGAATTGGTTTGAAAAACTTTTGACAATAAAGAAAGGCGCACGATATTCGGGGAGAAATACTGAAACATTGTGGGGCAACAGGAAAAGAAAGGTTGTTTAAAATTTACGTTTCAATGTTACGAAAAAGTCAGGGCACATATGGATTTAACTAAAGCTACAAAGCAGTTAGCATCCTCAAATACTCGAGCAAAATAAATTGGCAAAAAATCAATTTGAATTTAGGCCAAGGAACGTTACCAGAGAAGCGATAATAGGATATTAAAGAATGGATTGAAAGGACGTAAGCCTTGATTAGAATGATAGAAGAATGGTTTTCATTGAGTACAAGACAGAGATGAATTAAATTGATGATCTTAACAGGCTCCCCAAACAGACGCCTTTTGCAGCCGACTACTATGGCAACAGGTGCTATTACTAATTATTATTAGTTTTGGTTCACCCAGAATATTTCATTTCCTTGGTACCACCCATATCTGGGAGGTTTTCCCCAAACCAGCCACCTAGGGAGGTGCCCGATGGAGGACTAGCATCGCCTCAAGGGAGTTCTAAAATTTTGGGTAAAGGCAATAATGTGCTTCATTGTTTTATTTTCATGATTTTTATTCGTCAAAGTTCAGTAGTACATTTAATTCTCAGACGCAAAAATTGAAAGTTGAAATGTGATTACAATTTCCATAGACGGAGTCGTCTAAAACAACTGTGCCCGTCATTTACTTCTCGAAGTGTAGGAAGGGAGCCGGAAACCATCTCAGTTATATTACCCAAGAGATGATGAGTCTTTATATAAAACGTTTTAAAGTTTTAAACATAGACTCATCATCTCTTGGGAAATATAATTGAGGTAGTTTCCAGCTCCCTTCCTACACTTAGAGAAGTAAATGGCGGCATAGACCAAAGAGTATTCTTTAGTCTATGACGGCGGGCACAAATTTGCTTTAGACGACTGCGCCTGTGGAATCTGAAATCATATTCCCAAAACTTTTGGTCAATCATTTTTGTGATAAACATGTTTCACCTCTGTTCAATTTAGACTAAACTTTTATAATTTTTTGTTTTTGAATTGCTCTGGTGGCGTCTAAAAGCTACGTTTAAAGGAACTACTGAACCGTGACGAATACAAATCACGATAATGAAACAATGAAACACATTAATGTATTTCTGCGGAAGAATAAACCAAATTTAATGCTAAGAACTTGGTGCAATCTTATGAGTGGATGGTATTCAATTCGTTTATATTAACCGTTGGTGCACCGATACAATGACCCATGAAAAATACTTGGAAACGTTCTGAAGCATAGAGGTAAATCACTCAAAGCATATGCTAAATAGTGTTTATCCCAGTGACAATTAGTGACAATTGTAAACTCAGCAACAATGAAACGATCAATTGTTTGATTCGAGCTTGGTGGCGCGGTTGACCTCTGAATATGCATTCATCGTCTCCGTTGTGAAAGGGAATTACCATTTTTCCTAATCCTTGAGTATATAATGCCAGCGGGGAGGTGAGGGTGAGTCAGTTTCAGTTCCGCTGTCTCTCATGTTGGATTCTCTTCACCGGGGAACTGACGCGTGGAATCCACGGACGCCCAACTTTTTCCGCTCTGTGGTGTTATAGTGCTTTTCCGATATGACTGTTGACACCAAAGTGCGATTAGGCCTCAAAGAAGACCCGACAGAAATATGTAAACCGGAAGAAAATAAGATCCAATTGGAGGTATTGACCACCGACCCCGACTTCGAGAGAAAAATAGTTTGGAAAAATGTGATCGGTTTCATATATTTGCATGCTGCTGCGTTTTATGGGTTATACCTTGCCATGAGTGCAAAGTTATTGACTCATGTTTGGGGTGAGTAAAAGATTACAACTGTTCGTTATTTTGTCTTCTTAAAGTGTTATGTCCATAAGAAATGTGAGAGTACATTCAAACTTCAATTTTAGCATAATGCATAAAATAATTTTTTAAATAATAAAGGTCTAGATATTTTTATCATAAGCTTAATTGGAAACCAAATTCTTCACAGATAATGGCTTTCTCAGATTTTTCTCTTTTTATCATTTACAGTAATATTTCTCCTTGTTGCAAGTGGACAAGGAGTTTTGATGGGTGCTCACAGATTATATTCGCATAAAGCGTATAAAGCTTCATGGCAGCTTCGTCTCATTCTTGTGACTCTTCAAACAATGGCAGGACAAGTTAGTATTACACAAACTAGTACTCCGAATGTATTATGTTCTCATATTATGAAATTTTCAACGTGCCAATTTTTAAGTCATCACTGAAAGAAGATGTGGGTAACTTGTGTTATTCTTTTAAATATTGCAGCTAAAGGAGCTTCACTAAAATGTTTGCATAGAGAACAGGGGTTCTCAATTGGTGGAAAATGTGCCACTAATTATTAATAATATAAGTTAATAAGGATTCAGTGGTGTGTGGAAAACATGTTCAATGATATTTAATAGCTGCTTTTTTATAATAGCTGTGATTCATTTGAATGATTTCTATAATTCATACAAACTTAATATATCAACATTCATTCATTTTTATTCATCTTAAAAATGATCTACACCATATTAGATGTCATCAAATGCAGAAATAAATAAAATAACACATTAAACTATGAACATAAAATATTTGATTATCATCAACATTTTTCAAATAATTCATCAATTTAATATATTTATAATATAGCCTTGTTACTGGAATACTCTTCCTAAAAACAGATATTATTTTAACTGACTGAACAGAAACTTAAATTTTTTATTTTTTTTAAATTTTTAGTTTGGTGTTGGTATTATGCTTGTTATCCTTTAATATTCTGTTACAGACTAATCACATGTGCATATGTGAACAGAGACATTTGTTGAAGTTATTAACAAGATCCAAGATAATATCACACATGTTCAAGCAGCTTCATTTATCCCAATGTTTTAAAGCCGCACATTGAGAGATACAGGATAAAATTATCTTCAATCAACTAAAAATTTAATTTGGCATCATACACAATTCTAAATTTTTCTAATTTACTCAATATTTTTGCCATAGAAGTAAAATAAAGTATGCTTAAATGTATGCTAGTTACATGATAGTGAGCATGCTCACTCTCCAAACAATTTTTTGAATTACTTAAGAATTAAGAAATCTTAGTAGCTATTATTTTATCATATTAGATAAATTTGAAGAGAAATTCAGTTTAACAACAATACCTATGAGCCATATTTATTTCTTGCAACAGAACTGCATGTACATCTGGGTGAGGGATCACAGACAGCATCACAAGTACAGTGACACTGATGCAGATCCTCATAATGCCAATCGAGGATTTTTCTTCTCGCATATAGGATGGCTAATGTCAAGGAAACACCCAAAAGTCATAGAGAAGGGAAGGGGAATAGACATGAGTGACCTGGAAGCAGATAGATTTGTTATGATTCAAAAAAAGTAAGTACATCCATGTGATACTACCCCCAGATTTTCATGGAATAATCCTATACAGAAAATTTATTGCCTAAATTATAAAAAATATACAATTAGATTCTGCTTACCAATACCTTCTGTTTATAGCTTCAGAATATTTTAAAATTCATTGAGGAGGCCATTACCTAGTGGAAATCCATAATGAAACAAATAGTGATTGTCACATATGTATGTACATATATATTTCCACAGAAAAACATGACCGATTATGACGATAATCATTGTTACCTGGTCGATTGTCGACCAGACAATGACTATCATAGGAACTGGTCATGTTTTTCTATTCTTTTGTAGAAATATATATAACTGACACTCTCTATTTGTTTCAGAATATTTTTATGAATTGGTTGAACACAATGGTGAAACTCTCACAGCAATGCTTGAAAGGTGCAGCTGATAATTAAATATAAAATTAAAGAAAATTAACTATTAAATATCCATTTTATTGTTTGATATCATTGTGATAATGCTAAATATTCCATATTATTCTTCTTATCCCGAATTTCAGTTTTCTTCACATTTCCAATTACTTAAAAAGAAATTACTCGATAGAATATATTGTCCTAATATCCATTCATAGGAAAATGTAGAATTGGTAGTAGTATTTTTTTGTTTTGGGTGCGTTGACAGCTAAGGTCATTTTGCACCTCTTTCATATATTTAAAATCATGGGGCATATTTACCCCGCAACATCAATATGAATAAAACATTCACAGTTCACAATTTGAATAAATATAATAAATAAACACGGAATTAAAAACAAGACAGACATTTAAAAAACAGTATAATATAAGGCAATAACTTCAGGGTTATAGCCCAGGATAAGTCCTAGGCTGTCCCTGATATTTTGTCTTCAATTAAAAATAAATAAAATATAGATAATAAATTGTCTATTATATAAAAAATTAATTTATGTAAAAGTCCCCTCCCTTTTAAAAACATAATGGTGTGATCAAGGCTGTCAGGGTTGTCTCCAAGGATCGTTCTTAAGTCTCCCCTGATCAGGAGTCTTTTGTCAACTTCACGGTATGCATCACACTCCGTCAGAATGTGGTTCACTGTCAGAGGAGACTTGCAGTCATCATAGCGTGGTGGCACTTTCTCCTCTGTAAAGAGGGAAAGTGCATCAGGGCATAGTACTATATCCTCAAAATGTGGAATTCCCAGATTTTTTTGCTTTTTATCACATTTATTCACTCCTAGTGTCCTAGTGTTGGGAAATAAATCTAATTATTTCACATTCTCAGCTGTTATTGCATTATGTTGAAATCACCCTCATTGATTTTTGTAGAGAATATTATCTTGGTTGAATATTTGTGCATTTTAATATAGTCCAGCCAGATTGAAATGGTCCTGCATGAAAATTTCTGCCCACCCCCTCTCTGTCCTCGGCTACCCTCCCACTCAGGGCTCCTTCCTTCCCCTACCATGCCTCCCATACCAGCATCACATCATCGTAGTTGCCAGCTCTTGTCATTTCGGTTCTCTCTCTCGATTTTGGATGCTTATGTTTGTTTGTTAACATAGGGAGTTATATGTAATTTTCCATGTTAAACATGCCAATAAAGAAGTTTATTATGTTATATTAATTAGGGAAATTAATATGTTATATTAATTTCCCTCTGCCGGTGTGAGGAAAACTGGCAACATTGTTTACCTCTCCTCCAGTGTGTGAGTGAGAGAGTAAGTAAGGGAAGGTAAGGCTTGGAGTGGAGGTTGATAATTGTAGCTCCACCCACCATTCACCGAGAAGGACTATTTCTCGTGGCTGGACTATACTTATCTCGTTAATCCTGGGAAAACACAGGCTGCACAGAGAAAGGATCTGGCATGATGCTACCCTGAGGTGTGAAATTTCATTTGCCCTTGGGCTCAGTAAAAAGTGAACTCTACCCTCACCCACCAAATTGACCTTAGGGTTGAAGACTGTGGTATGATAGTCCTTAATCACATTGTCCATACATTGTAGCAGTAGTCTTGTATGGTTCTATCTCTCTTATGTTACGGACATGGGTCAACAACTTTCATACTTTTGTTTTTTTAATGTTCTTCTCTCTCTATCATTCTTTATTGATACAATCTATTTCACTCATTGCTTTCTCATTGTGTACTCTTGACAAACACATCCCTACCTCACCCCTTTCTTACTTTTAGCTCCACTTCAAAATACATATTGACCTTACCCTTTGACTCTGAAATTTTAGTTGGGGCAATTTTCTATCATTTCATACCATTAGAATTTTCTTAAAGGGATATGGTTCTATCTTCCAATCAACTTTTTCAAAAATCCTCTGTGTCCAAAAAAACTACTCGAAATCTTATTTTGTACTTTCTATTCCCTATGATAGGTGTAAGATTATGAACACCAACTTGATTTAACTTTTCAGCCTGATTCAGCTTATGGTTATCACTGGACTATTATATTAAATTACAGTTATCACATTCACCATCATTGGATGTATGATTCCATTCATATAGTATAATAAGCACACCATTCTGCCATGTGTTCACGAGTACTATCTTACCTCGATAATTCAAAGTGCTAAGGTGAAGAGGAACAAATTCAAAATAAATATATGGCAGCCAGATGGAATTAAATAAGATTTTAATAATGGAAGTTTGAATGTGTATATAATATTATTAGTTATTATTATCAGGTATAATATGCTAAAATACTCTAATATATCTCTTATGCAGTTTATGCTATAGTTTATTGAAGACTGTAGTTTTAATTTCAGTAATGTACTCAGTCATTGAATTTTCTCATTTTACATAGATATTACAAGACACTCTACAGTTTACTGGCAGTGATTATACCCACATTGGTACCATACTACTTTTGGCAAGAAGATATTTGGACTTCTTTATTTGAGGCATATTTTTTCCGTTATATGTTCATGCTCCATGCAACCTGGACTGTGAACAGTTTGGCTCACATTTATGGGAACAGACCTTATGACAAGTGAGTGTCCTTACACAGAAATGATGCCATACATAGTCTATTTAGGAAATTTCAAATTATTTCATTTGAAAATGATATGGATTTCCATAAGTTTTTTAATGATTACTTAAATTACCACCACATTTTTCCATATAGCTAATTTTTGTTAAACTCAATTTGTGTGTCAGAGTTATCCTTATTTTTAGATTATCTGCTAAGGAAGACCCAAGGACAAAATTGAAAATTTTGTGGTAAACCATCGATAACATTGTACAACATGCTCCTCTGCTGTGATTTTAAATATTGACAAACTTTAATTCTGTGCATGAAATATAGATATCTCTGCAAAGGACTCAAAAATTTATTAAGCATATAGGAGCCACAGTTTAGCAATCTTTTCACCTTGAGGGCACACTGATTGGCATCCTATAGGATCTTTTCTTAGACTCCATCTTATGCTTTTAATCATAAGTCTCTCTCATATCCCATCATAAGTCATAATGGTAGCCATACTACAATACCCTTATACTTTCCAGGGATATTGTGCCTGTGGAGAACCTCTTGGTTTCAAAACTAACAATGGGCGAGGGCTGGCACAATTATCACCATGCCTTCCCCTATGACTACAGGGCGGCAGAATTTGGCTATAGGAACAATAGTCTGACCACACAGCTAATAGACCTAATGGAACGGATAGGATGGGCTAGAGACTTGCGCAGGGCTTCTGATGATATGGTGCAACGGAGAACACAAAGGAAAGGAGATGGGACACACAATGTGATTACAGACAGCCCGACGAAGAATGAAACTGAAAACAACAACAACTTGGAACACAAGAGAAGATTTTCTCAGGACAAATTTCAAGATTTGGACCGATTTCTCAACAAAAATAATGTGAGTAAAAAATGTTGTCAACACCTTATTAATAACCACTAAAAATCTGGGTTTTTAAAGGTGATAAAGCAGTGATTGGTCTATAGGTAATGGTATAGGTTATGACCATTTTAGATAATTGGAAGAGTATGAAACTTTATATGGTTTCATTATTGATTGACACAAAGACTGATATCTACCAGTTTTATAATTTATTTTTGATATTAATCCTTTTAGTGCCAGCCCCTATCACCTGGTATATGTGAAAAATGCCAGGGTTTTTTTTCGTATATTTGTTAATATAAGTATTTAAAGAATATAATATACATTTTTATAAATTTATTAACATCAATTTTTTTACACTCCAAGCACTCTTTGAGTATTTAATAAAATAAAATAAATTTCATTTATATTTTTACCTCCTAAATAATTTAATAAAAAATTATTTATTAACAAAAAGTAGGGCCGATAGATTGGCCCACTGGCACTAAAAGGGTTAATATATAGTTCATAATGATCAATCTGAAAAAACAAACTTTGACAATATAATAAAAAACCATGTCACAATAACCAATTGACATTCCATTAATTGAGGGCATGTCACCTTACATTTGTCATATGGGAAACCAATATATATTATTTAAAAGAGAAAAACCTACTGTTTATTGGTGAATTTTTTTGGAGTGTGGAGTATAATAAATTTTGGTGATGTCACTGATTTTAGATCAGTTCTCAAATTCAGCATCTAATACGCACCACACAGTACCTAATAACTTTTTAAAGTCAATGACACAAGCATAATTACAGAGGTTTTCTTTAAAATCATCACTCCTCTGTGCTGAACTATGAATCCAGTCATTGACTCCTCTTTTACCTTTTATCCTACCTCTCTCACTCTCTCGTCAAGTGTCTTATCAAATTATCCTCTCCTTTAACCCTTCAACTGCGACAGCCTCGTTATTTTGTGATGCCTGTGTGTGGGAGAAAAGTAGGCGTGGCTTTCTTTCCTTCTAGTACTGACAAAAGTTTAGCAGGTAGCAGATCATTGTAATCCAAGATGGCCTTTATAATCCACATCACCTATTTCCTTCTGAGTGGTGCAGTGGAGATTCAATTGACCCGAGATAAGATGTATCATGAAGAAACATATCCATAAATGCACTCCATATTTACTTTTCTTGAGATATTCTGATTAATTTGATGTCAAACAGTATGCAGATATGTACTTTGCTTTTATAGCCAATACTCGGTGGATGGAGTGCATTCAGCAAACTTCTACTCATAAGTATTCTTTTTGCGGCATCGGATAACCCACTTCTACTTCTAAGCACTACCCTGCAAGCTGCTGCAAGGGCATGTGGCAGGGGACACCAAACATTCACATTCACTCCCAAATGCAAATGTTAAGTGACACATTGCACTCAGAATTAAGCAGCCCTCATGCTAAACAAAACAGTAGAATATCATCCACAACATGCGGGACAATGCTAAACTTCTCAATACAAACGTGCACGAAAACACCCACAAACACAATCCAAATATGGA
>WURS02075616.1:0-10320 GCA_011762765.2 Rhinocypha anisoptera | reverse complement strand
CGCTGGCCGGGGTGAGCGTCTCCAAGTAGTTCGTGTCCTACCCTTCCGCAGATCGCGACGACGACAACGACGACGAAGAATTCTCGGGGGACGGGTGTCGGTCACTAAGGAACCGGTTCTTGAAAATAAACCTCATCCAGAGCCGATGATATATGAGCTTTCTACGTCGAAAAGAAGCACTTCCGTGACGTTTAGACTTACTTAGTAATCCCGGTGTCTCTAAAAAAAAATATCTCTCTCTCCTCTCTCTCTCATTCGCGGACCTGAAATATATCCGGAAAATTTTAATTCTAAAAACGCGAACTTGAACCTGAAAGTCAAAGTTTACCTTCAAAGTCTCAATCCGCGTCAAAATTTCCATATTCCAAGAAAGATGACAGAATAATGTCTTAAATCTGAAGTCCTTTAGTTTGCTTAGCTTAATAATCTTCATGGGACCTTTACTTTAATTTTTAAGTCAAGAGAAGAATAATGCTTAACACTACTATCTGCTGATTAAGAGTCACATGCGTAAAAGTGAAGTCCGCAAAACTATTTTGTTCATATTTAAAGGGCTTTCACAACAAATATAAATAACTTCAACTAAAAAACTTTTCACTTGAATAGACTTACACATTTATAATTCCGTTTTTTTGACTCTAGAGATGAATTATGTACAATATATAGTATAAACTGAGTAAAATGAGTTAGAATACGCTTTTCAATACATACTGATGTTGTTCAATGTATTTTAAAAGTTTCTCCATAAAAAAATTAATAAGTAATAAGAATTCTCCAGAGAGAATCAATATTTGGTCCTTATAAGCTTCAGGCAGGAACTATAGCTAAGGATTACTGTGCATCTAAGAAAATAATGTGAAATCATCAAGTACTTCCATGTTAAATAATAGAAGAGGACTTTACCACAGATTGTTTAATGGGTAAAACGCGTTTCGCCGCAATGCGGCATCGTCAAGTACATTCTGAGGTTGTGGAGTTTTGACAACATATGCATAGACAAGGAAAGATGGGTGGGGTGGGTTGGCGTTCGAAACAGGTAAGCAGACAAACCTACCGCTCCCATCATGCTTTGCCTATATTTATAAATTCGAGAGTGTATTGTCAAAAATTCCACACCCTCAGAATTTACCTGACGATGCCGCTGCAGCGCGGTGAAACGCGTTGTACGCATCAAATATGGGTGTGGAAAAGTACGCTCCTCTTCTACGTATTATTTAACATGGACATACACAACTTCCCACGAGTTGTGAAGCCTGACGTTGTGAAGTTTATCCGATGGGCTGTACTTTCTAATGAATGAAGACTCATTTTGACCGATAGGCAATTGGCATTTAGCCTCTGTTCATTGATAAAAACTTTCGTGTCAAGTGTACACACATTCTCTCCACGAGATTCGATTTTTGGCAAATGATGCAATCGATCAGGCAGTCACAGCGCCATTATCTTCCCCTTTATAGGCACGATAAATCTCTTTCCTATTGTACATTCATTTCTATCTGTGAATTTTTCATTCCCTATCAGGAATTTCTCTTTCGTTACATCGCGCAGATATTGATATGGGCGTGTGTGTTGTATGCCTTTGACTCATTCGTCGGGTAAACATGTAACCGGAATTATATATATATATATATATCCCTTCCGTCGTTTCCAAGTGATTAATGAGGCCTGCGAAATGAGAAACACCTTTCGGAACGCCGAGGCGATCAATTTTAGGTTTTTTAATTATTGTTAGCCGATCATTCTCAGTATATGTAGTCATATTCTATGGAATTTCTTTTTAATTATTTTAGGTCTACAATGTGTTATTTTGGAGAATCGACTTTCTCAATTTTGGAGACACCAAGAAGGTAGCCCCCGGTGGTATCTAGCTACTGTTGAGGCAGTACACGAGTTCCTTATGGAAATGTTCCAAGTGACACATGCCATAGAATACGATGGACAGTTCGACAATCTTCTCTTTTTCTTTCGTTTCATGTACAGCAAGATTCATGAATTGTATGATTCGTCCTCCCTTAGGGCTTACAAGCGTCCTTTACATATTGATAAAGTAGGAAAGAAAAGGAAGGTCAGTGATTCAGTTAAAAAGAGTGGTAATGCAAGTGAATAATTTTTTAAATCTATCATTACCAAATCAGTTTTACCTTTTTTGTTCATATTGTCATTGTTCACATTTTAATGGTGTGATATGGACAGATGTATTGAAATACAGTTGTTTAAAAATTTCTCATTGAATTTCTCATTCCTTTGGTCATAAATAATTATATCATGTTCACTTTTTTGAACTAAGTTATGCTATTTGCAACATGACTAAAAGTTTGCATATATACTTGGCCGATCAGAAAGTCCTTTGGTGTGCCCTCTATGGTCATAGTTATGAGTCTTCCTCCTGTACCCTCTCCATTGACTTTTTCAATTATTTGGAAACTCAAATAATTGGCAATTTTCACTTATACATACTTTCATTACTCATGACCATGATTTCATTGCTATTCAACATCATCAGGTGAACTTAAGTGGCCATGGAAAAACCCAAGAAATGTCAATTTCTCTAGCATCATAACTAAAAAGCAAATAAGCATAGGCTCTTGGTTCCATATGATGAAATGAAATACTCAGTATTTTTACAAGTAAGAAAAGCTGTACATAATTGTTGCAAAGTTATATTGCAATAAAATAGTATGTTTCTTTTAAGTATATTATACTCTTATTAGTAGCAGTAAGTTAAGATGAATTGGGGTGAATCTAACCTGAGGCTCATCAAAAACCTACCTCAACATGTAGATTGCCCTTCAATCAATAAGTAGTAATCAAATCAAGTCAGCAAAGTATAAAAAAATTAAAGTATTTTCTTGTATTATAAACATGGAATTATTCACCTCTGCAGAGTCCAATGTAAGTCCTTACAAGGTGCATTCAATTTCTAGATTTTCCTAATTTTTTCTTAGTTTGTTTCCCTGAGTATTTTTTCTTTGGTATACCAAAGGGTGCCATTTCTTTGAGCATTCATCTTTCCTTAAGCAGTTGGTAACCTTTATGGAACTGGCCACCAATCAAATGAGCTATTTTGGCATTGGAGATGGGGGGAAAGCAATATGGATAAGGTTAGGCAAATGTTTGTGCATGTGGCCTCAATGATCTTCTTTAGAGAATTTTTTCCAGGTTATTATAGGTATTCGATTTATGCATTTCCATGATAATTCATATAAGGTTAAATGCTAACTTCCTACTACAATGTAATGAAGAGCTAGCTGTATGATCATCTTTGATCCTCAGATATACTCTGAATTCACAGTGTCCAACTAGTTCTTTGAGTTGAAGTCGTATTACATAGTAGGTCATCAGGGTCAAATTTCATCTTCTTTATTTGACTCAATCTCACCTATTTTCATCAGAAAATGCACAAATTGTGTGCCTACTACAATAATAAATAATGGAAAGAAATAAAATGCTAAGTGAATTCCTAGAAAAAATCAATAACAGTAGGAACAAAACACAAATATACCCTTTGACATAATAAAAGTTGATTTCTCTCACCACTCCCATTGTATCAGGGGTATTAAATCTGAATAATCTTCAGAGTACATATTATCTGAATAAATAGCTTGTTTCCTTTAAAACACACCAGTATTTCAGCATCTCTGATGCCTGCTGTTCCATAATATGGGCAAAACAAATGTGATAGCATGATAAAATGAGAACATAATGGAACATTCAACAGCATAAAATGTAAAAGTGCCCGAAGAAGCACACTATCATCGAAACAAGTAAATAAAAAAAACTGAATTCATTGTACACTCCCTTCCAAGAAAAACAACCGCGGAGGCCAAATTTTTTCTTAGTCCCGATTTGTCGACTATTTTACAAGGCAAGGGCAATAAACAGCTGGAGTAATATTAAGCCCTTCCTCTTCCATAACTTGCAAGATTGGGTGATCGTGCCGACCGGGTTAGCCTGGTGGGTAGCATGCTCGCCAGCTAACCCAAAGGTTGCAGGTTCGAATCCCGCCCAGGGCATGGATGTTGTGTTGTCCAGATGGGTTTTTCTATGAATTGAAGAGGTGTGAAATGACCATAGCCGTCGAAGCACCCTATAAACAAAAATACTACTACTACTAATTGCTTGCGAAATGAATTGGGAGACATAATCTGGTCGGAGCAATAATCGAACTTCCTAGCAGGGTGACCCAGAGGACAGGTAGAGACCTGTTTTTCAGTAAGGCGGCTGCAAAGGGATCTGATCTCTAAAATGGCGGCCAAAATGTAATGGTGCCACGCTAAAATCACTTTTAAAGAAGACAACGGGAAACCTGTTCCGTTATTTTTTTCCAAAGAAAAAATATGTCTGAATGAATACTAAACAAACAAAAAAATCTGCTTTGATTTTACAATTCGCAGTTTTGCACTTTATACAGTAAATTAATCTAATAAGATTGATAAATATAATTTTAAAGACTGATATTAATAAGGAAAATTTTAAAAAGTGATCATGTTTAGAAAGAATAAATATTAATATAAATAAGAATCAAATATGTTTCGGAAAGAAGCTGCAATTTGTACAAAAAAAAATTAACTACTGTATCTTTTCAGATAATTATGTATGGCTAAATATACACAATAACTTGAGTAAATGAGAAATAACGAAACAATAACATGCAGAGTGTATCACAGATGATGGAAAAGTGAATAATTTTACGATGAATATTTCACATAAGTGGCATTCTTCGAATTGTCTCCTTTTGCAATTTTGGAGTACTTGAAATGAAATGCGGATCAAAGAAAAAACGAACGAGTAGGGAGGGAGTCAGTTCTTCAATATTTATTACGAATTAAAAATGCCTTTAAGGAGTAAGACTTCACGAAAACAACAAGGGATAAAAACCCATTGTGTTGAGGATTAATTAAAAACTGACTAACGTGTAAGTTCATAAATTTCCTTCCTTCTGAAACTTCCCCTCTCCAGCGGAGTTCTCGTTCAATAAACCTACCCTCTCTAGGTCCAAGGATAAAGGAACATCCAAAATTTGAAATTTTCCGCTTTCGTCATTATTCGTTTCATGTATCAATAATCATGGTATTTCGAGAAAAGAGTTTTTAAAGAGGGTTTTCATTGAAAGACTAAAGCATACTTTTCTTCTCCGCATCTTTTCGCCTCCCACCCTGTCCTCTGAAACTCGATCCCATTCTGTCTCATCACCCCTACTCCGAAGTTCTGAATAAAATAACGACATATCTCAAAGGTGCGCAAACATCGAAAGACAATACAATTATTTTATTTCAAAAGGGATATTACTTATATCTCTTGCACTATCCTTAACTCGAACCCTGTCATCAGCTTATTATACCACGTCCAATAGAAAGATCCAGGGAATTAGGTCTGATGTTCTTTACATGGTTCATGAAATATTTCTGAAATATTTCATGATATAATGGTTAATGAAATATTCCTTACTTACTTGAATTTTTAATTGGAAAAAATAACGATTACTCTTACCAGGAAAACCAGGAGAATATATCCTATCCTTCTGCAATAGAGAAGGCGTTGTTGAGATTTTGAGTGGTACGTAAAAAATAGTGCGAAGAAAACCAATGACCATGGGGAAAACCAAGAAAACCATGGGGAAAGCTTAGGTAAAAAAGTAGATATTGTTTTTCGTAATCTAGAAAAGGTAACAATAATAATAATGCTGTCTTTATTGTTCAGGCGAAGCTAGGACCGTAAGTTCCTCTCTTACGTCTAACCTTTCACATTCAAAATTAAGGAAGGAGGAATAGAAAGAGCGGTTCATAAAGGCGAATAGGATTCACCGAAAGTAGGATATATGTAGCACCATGGGGAGATAAAACAAATTTCTATTTACAGATTTATATCGAGTTCTAAAAACTGTTGCTTGAGAGTCGATCATATGACGCCTAAGATGACTAAATATAACGGTAGTGTGCGACGCGTGAATCACATAATTATCTTTAAATGTCTTTAAATAAAGAGTAGGTAAATTTCTCTTAAGTATTACAGATTTAGGCTTGATACAGTGGAAGGAACACACAATGAAAAATATGTGACTCTTTTGAACAGGATAAACATTTTATTGCGGAGCGGGTTTTGACTCACTGAGACATCATCAGGTATGATTCAGTGAGTTGAGACTCCCATTGTAATAAAGTGTTTATCCTGTGGAAAAGTGCCATAAAATTTCTCTTCTTCATGGCTTTTCAGCAACTCCTCTAATTTTGATGTTATCTCATTGAATTATGTATGACATTTATTTTTATCTACATTTTTATAGAAAATATCACGTTCCTACGATGGGAAGATTGTGCAAGGTAACTTCTATATTTCAAACCTACGAATGACACATTAACCTCTTGCCTCTGCTTTTACAAAAAAATTAAATGTAACAGCCCCTTTCATTACACTTTTGTGTGGAAGTAAGACATGGATATTAGGACCCGCTGCCTTGCCTTGCCGTATCTAATAGGCTTTTTAGTAGATACTAATGACATGAATTAATATCGTTAGACGACAAACGTCTTCCATTTCCCATTTACTTATGTATGCGCTAGAGATAACCTGAATTAGATGGTTATATTAACTTAAACCCAATAATCTTTTTAATATAATACGCTGGATTTAAAAATCGTTCCATTATCGTATCATTCCACGCTATATACATCAAAATGAGCTAATTTCTGTATTTTAATAATGAATGAAAGGAATGAAAACTTGAAAAAATACATAAGGAATTATGAAATAAAGAAATGCTATCATTAATCAAATAAAAATTTATGAATTATGAATCTACAAATTTCAATGTAAATAGAATTATAAAGAGAAGTTTAGTTAATTGTAAGGTTAATTATAAGAAATAAATGATATTAAAAATTATTTCACCAAAAAAGTGTAAATAAATTAAAGAAACATAGTGAAAGTGTAATATTTTCAACATACAAATAGTATAAGAATTTTAAACCATGCTTGGCATCGCACCATATAATGTTGGATAAAAGTTATTTTTTTTCCTATGATGAAAAAATTAGAGCGATGAAACAGTAAACTGAATGACCTGTTTAATACATAATAAAAAACTTACTAAATAAAAAATAAAGAAATTTTTACCCACTTATCACCACAGAAGTTAAAAGTGTAGTTGAAATATAAAAATAATAGAACAAGTGATACCTAAAAGGAAAGAAAACAAAGTAAATATTTAAATATTTATTTACATTTAGTAAAAAGCAAAAATAATTTCATGCTCAGAAAATAACTAAATAACACACGTTTACATGAATTTTACATTCCTGATGTAACTTCACTCAAGTGTATTTCGAAATATCAAAGCATACATTAATTGTTTCTTCAGTCAATTTTTTCATTTTGAGAAAAATATGAAGTACAATAGATGCTCCCATCGGCGACTATAGGTGTTAGTGAAAATTAGTATAGTGCAACTTAGTAGTAATTAGTGCAACTTATTATTGTACAATGAATAACCTTCACGTTTGCATATCTTAACTGACTTCAAATGAGCCTCAGGGTAATGTACCACTTTAAAGTAGTCCATATAGAACACACGAACATATTCTCCCAGAAGATAGGACACTCCAAATAATAAGAGAAAGTGTTCTGTTATTTGAGTTTTTTTTCAAGGCACAGTGACATCTCTTAAAACACCTCCAGCTAAACGAAAACTGAGAGTAACTTCCTTGATACCAAATATATTTCTGAGAAACCAAAGGTGACACTAGGAAAGAAACTGGCCTCTCTACCCAGACATGTTAATTTTCACTTTTAATCAGTATTAAATCTAAAAAGTAGAGTTCTCAAACTTAGTGAACTCTACTTTGTAAACCGACTTTAGGGTTGAAGACTCTTTTGGTATGGTACCATGATCGAATCTCTCCATTCATGTTATCATTACTACTAATGAATCGAAAGTCATCCAGGATGAGGAAAAAGTAACCTTCGTTTCTCCATTCTTCTGCCCTATTCTTCGATACCTTATGGGTGACTCTTGATGAGAATTGCTTCTCACGAAACCAAGCTAGGACTCATATATTGTTCACATGGAGCTGCTGTCGCCTTATTTGACCTATGTAACAAAGTCCTCTGCCCAAATTCGTTTATCATAAATTATTTGAATAAATTCATGAAAGAAATTCCTTCCTCTTCTTAAAACATCAGGTGCTCTGTCGGTCATCCACTACTTGAGCTTTCCCCATCTAATGCATCTAAGTCCATTGAGTCTAAATATACGCGCCTACTCTCATTTTTCCTTTAAGTCTCCCCACGCAGTCTCCCAGTCCCACTGAATATTTCCATATAGTTTTCTTATAGTTTCCTCTTTCATGTTCACTAATATGTAATGTCATTTCGGTTTCCGATTCCTCCCCATACATTGACCATCTTTTATATTCCGTCTATGTTACCTAACGACAGTGGGTTTCCATGGAAAACTCGCTACTCTTTCTTGTGATCGTACTTCATCCAATTATTCCCCTGCCTCTTTTTTTATTATGCCCTCTGTACTATCTGGTTTCAGCCTACTTAAGCCTTTACATCTTTCCTAAATCTCCGTAATCAGTGGTAAATTACCTAGGCTTACGTAAATTTCAAAATATTTAAAACATCTTCTGATAAACCTATTTTTTAGATAATCGTAAATTTATTCTTCTTGTCTTACTCAGATTACCCTAGATTATATATATGGATTGCTGTTAAACAATTTAATTTTTCATAGTAAAATCGTCTTTTTTAAATGTTTCTTTGGAATATTTTCATACTGTTAACCACAAATTTAACTTTTACAAAATATCCCATTAACACTAAACAGTGGTACAAATCAAATTTCAAGCCCAGGAAATTGTAAAAAAAGAAAGAAACCGAAGGCTTAGGGCTTTCTATGGACTACTGAAAAATATAGAAATAAAAGTGAACCATAAACATAGATTTACCTTTTCTTATTATTACAATATTATCCCCAAGACTGATGATTTATAATTTTTGACTTGGTTAATGCAGGGTTAAAATTTTACAGCTATTTTTTTCGTGATAGGCGTGAATCGTCATCGCTGGCCTTAGTAAAAGGTGATACTTTAGAAATATATCTGGATTGTATATCGTTGATACATGCCATATGGTCGATGCACAATCTGAATAAAGTTTTTTCTGCATTTTTCAACCTTATGTTTTTTTAAATGGGATATGATCTCTTAATGGGAAAAGATTCTTAATCAACTTTGGCTAACAAAGTTAGCTTACATTAAGTAATCCAGAACTACGAGTGCAATGCACGGTTAACGTTTCGATTTATAGTACCTAGCGTTATAACGTATTTTATCATCGATAATAGACAGAAAACAAAAGTTAATATTAATTAAATAGTGGACTTCATTATTTGTTCTAGAGGTCTGGTAGCCCAGTGGGTAGATCGCTTGACTACTGAACGTGGGGAGTGAAATAGTATCTACCATAACTTTTTTGAGAAAATAAAAAAATTATTTTAAAAAAATATTTATACGAATGTATGGTCAGAACTGATAAATATATAATCCACATGTATGTGATAGGAATAGGTTTTCGAACGTTGTGATGTTTGGAATAAACAATGATTCATTGTAAACTAAATCCTGTCCAGCACACAATAAAGGCACAATTGGGTTCTCACTCACGCCTGATTGGGTTTCATAAACTCTCATTATCAGTCTCTATGATACTCATTATCGATTAATCATTAAAAATGAACAGGAGAAAAGAAGGGACGTATTGTGTGACAACGAAGGGCTGAAGAAAAATACGAATGATCAGAGAGATAGACAGCAGATAAAACTATTACGATGAATAATGCTTTTCACATGCGATAATTTGGCATATATCAATGAACTTTGTATATTTATAATATAAAAAATAATAAAAGTTTAGAGAATCCAAGTTCATATTCGATGAAACATACCTTTCCTTGAGTACCGTTTTACAAAATTAAAAATGAATAATTTGAGTTTTTAATCATAGGGATAATATTGATGCTTTTTTAGGATAATATATTTTTGTATCTATGCTAAAATCTTTCAGAGGTTTAATTAAGTTTTTAAAAATTTCCATTAGAATTACAATAGAATTAGGTATATTACAGTTCCCTGCCCATGAACCACGACCTTGACGTGGTGGAAGGGCTTGTGTGTTCCAATAAACCTTAGAGATTCGCAGGCAGGAGCAATTATTTTGCTCTTGGTAGGGTCACCCATGCCAAATAGGTCGAAGGGTAGGAGCCAGACGAAAGGTAGTCCACGCAGCCTTCGCTCCTAGGTGAGGCGGCTGCAAGGCGTC
>WURS02075615.1:0-52201 GCA_011762765.2 Rhinocypha anisoptera | reverse complement strand
CTCAGCTAGCCTAGGGACCCAAATTTGGGCTCAATCGGTTTCGGTTTTTGTATAAATTTTGTTGTTAATCATATTTGGTTTTTTATTTTTAGGCAAACCTTGTTTTATCTTTATCTCTTAATCTTGATTTTTGCTAAAAAATTGTAATAAGCTTGTATTATAATAAGCTTAAGTTAGCAAATTTCCCGTTAATACAGAAAATTTTCTGGAGAAACCTCCTAGAAAAAGAAGAAACTTCCTGGTTTGTTAGTCAGTTGATGTCATCGACCAGTGGATTTGGGTTTTCTGCTTTACTTTGGCTTAAGCCATTAAACCAATTGGTTTATTCATTTTGTTTCTTCATCATGTCGCTCAGGTACGTGATTATTGTCAAGTTTATGTAAATTTTGGCTTATTTTTTTGCTGAATTACAGCAAGCAAACGCATTATGAGATATGTGAACTAACCCACTGGCCTCAAGTTCGCAAACTTGCGCCAAACTTGGTTAAGAATATAGCCAAGTTTTACCTTTACTTCAAAGGTAAATGTTTGCTGTTGGTGACTCAAGAAGGTCGAGTTTTTACCGCTGGTCAGAACAACTTTGGTCAGCTGGGCTTGGGTCATTTGAACTCGGTGACCGAGCCGCAAGAGGTGTCACTGCTCAACTGGAAAAATATAATATCAGTCGTATGTCTCAATGGTGAAGTACGTGCATTGACTTCAGGCGGAGAACTTTACGCTTGGGGATCTTTGCTTGATCGCTTGTATCCTGATAGTCATGAAGAGAATGCTAAACCGAAACGTGTGTTGACCAATATTATTTCGATGGTATGTGGTGAAAGTCACACAATGGCACTGAACAAGAATGGACAAGTCTATATTTGGGGTTTCAATGATTTTGGTCAACTTGGAGCTGGACACCGAGAAGAAATCTTTGAGCCAACACCAATCAGATCTCTCGGGAAAGTTAAAGAAATTTTTTGCTTCAACAATGCTTCTATGATTCGTACTGCTAGCAAGATGTACGTCTGGGGAATTTTTGGCGAGTTAGAGATCTACAGACCTTATGAGGTGATAATTCCAGAAAACATTAAGGTCAAGGGTATTGCTCCACTTGAAAATGACTTTTTACTGCTCGCCACTTCGGGCAAGGTTTACCATTGTTTCTATGACATTGACTGGGAAAAGATACGAGCAGGGGAGGCGGATGAAGATGAGCTCGATATCAACGGCCCTATTATGTCAGTAAAGCTTCAGTGCAATCCCGGGCCTGAATTTGAGGAACCTGTTAAGAGTATTTTCTCAAGCAAGTTTTCTTATTACAAAACTGACTTAGTTTTGTTCACTACAAAATCAGGCATTATCATATGCAATTGGCTTCGCGGTTTGCAGTTTCGTACTTCGCTTACTTCGTATGCTGAAATCTATAGTTTATATACAATATTACCGGTCACACCATTTATGATCAATTTTTCACCCTCTGGTTCACGAGAAACTCAAGCCTCACATGAATCATTCAATAATCCGCAACAATCAGATTTTCAGTTTAATGTGAAGCATGATAAGCGTACCATCTACGTTCAACGCTCCGTTTTGCGCGAAAAGTTACCTTACTTTGCTCAAAAACTCGACACTGAGTGGGCACACTTGACTGAGGTGAAGATCAAGTACAGCTATGTAGCCTTCTACACTTTGATACGTTATCTCTACACTGGTGAGCTCTCCTTCTATGAGCCCTATGTTCTGGAAATACACCAAGTGGCAGTAGAACATATGCATAGTGAGCTAGTGAACCGATGTCTCGCGTATATCAGTCAGAATGCTCCTACAGCACAGGATGTGCTCAAACTTTATTTGGATTATCCATTCTACTCACCAGTTCACGATTTCTCTGATCTAGCCAAGTCGAATATCAATGCGGACAACTTCGTAGTTTGGTTGGAGTGGGCGGAGAAGCGCAAGGATGAATCGGTAGTACGCGCGGTGGCTCACTTTATCCATCACAACATCGCCCTTCTGCAAACTGATGAATCCTATCGCAAGTTGGACAAGGACAAGTGGATGAAACTGATTCAACTCGCTGCCAACGTTGGTCTTCCACCATTGGAAAACAATTAATCACAAATAATGGCTTGAACGAATACTTTGTTATTGATTGATAACCTATTTTACACGACATTTTTTAATTAAAAAAGTTTAAAAATACCTTAAAGTGTAAAAAAGTATACAATTAATGTCATATATATAGTTAAATACAAATTACGTAAAAAACAAACAGAAACAACAGATAAAATGTTTCAAAAGGTTTTGGGAGTTGGGTTTCAGAGGGATTGAGGTGCAGGGGCAAGTTGAAGTGGCACCAGCATGGTGGGTAGGTTGAGACCGAGGATGGGTTGGCCACTGCGCGAGTACATCACCTTGGCCGTCATTCGCGGTCTCGCCTTACAGTTGTCCTTCACCTCACTCGGCGGCTCGGTCACTCTTTGCCTTTCTACTCGACATTTTAACTCTTTGGGAATAGTGTCAAAGTCAACCCAGGTGTCCTCACTGTTAAGCCATTCAATATCATCCCGGGTGAGTAGTGAGTGTGGTATGTAGAGTACGCCTTGTTCGGGATCCCAGTAGTTTTGAAGCTCGAGCTTGCGGTTGCGCAGTGCACGAACCCAACCCCAGTCGAATATCAGTGGAGAACCTACCAGGGTTGCCAACTGTTGTAATTTCTTAATGGCACGGACGGCATCGCTACGGTCACTAAGATGTACGAAAGCATAACGACCTGGAATCGGGTCCACACCAAGCACGGTACCAAAGCCAAATTCTTCAAAAAGAATGCGCAAATTGTATGTGATGGCTTCAAAAGATTGATCTGGCCAGAGAGCACCAATTCGCCCAACAAAGAGACTGGTACTGCACACCGTGGTGTGATCAACTCGAGCCAGCGGCATGGTAGCTTGACGATTGTCGGTGGAAGAGAGTGCTTCCGCGTGTGGTTGTAGAATAGGCATCGAGGTGCATAGTCGCTTTGGCTCTGGCTCATCTGACGTGGGAGAGGCAACACGCTTATTGGATTCAGGTGAAGCAATTCGCTTGTTTGACCCGGGTGAAGCAATTCGTCTATTTGATCCAGGTGAAGAAGTTCGCTTATTTGACACGGGTGAAGAAATTCGCCTATTTGACCCAGGCGTCTCGACTCGCTTATTTGATGCAGGTGAAGCAACTCGCTTATTCGACATTGGTGAGGCAACTAGCTTGGTTGAACGTTTGTAAAGGTCCTCGAGATTAGCGTGAGCAGTGTTCAATTGAGCCTCACAAGACTGCAGTAAATTCCACGAATGCGCCATTTTAGCTAAAATCTTCTTGTTAGAGACACTATCGTTTATTGGTGAGTCGCCTGAAGCGTTGGAAAACGGCGAAGAAAAATGAGGTGAAGGAGGAGTTCGTGGACCAGTTCCACGTGATTGATCCATCTGGAAAAGAGGCGCGAGAACCTCTTCTCTAAAAACTTTCTTGCGTCGCCAGAACTCGAGCATTTTGATCACCCGATGTCGGTCCTCCTTGGGACATGTAGTAAAGATGTGGTGAAAGATGCTGTTTAAGCTGACCTCAAAGTCATTGGAAAATACGTCCGTGTCATAATGGCGGCGTGAGTGGCGCACAATCGAGTCGATGATGTAGAGAGTGGGCAATTTGTAGGCAGGAGCGCATTCACGGGCCAAACCCTCGAGTCGATGGACAAAGTGCCAGTGAAGATGAGAATGCGACAGAGCAATACGTGCCGCTGCATGGATCTTGCTCTTTGACACTGGCAGTTTGCCTTGCATTAGAGCATCCAGGGTTCGCTCGAACCGGTCCACAACCTCGTCCGCCGGCAAGGCTCGCAAACTCTTCGAGAGACTCATTCTCGGCAGTGAAGTGATTCTGTGAGTAGCCACAGGAAGATTGCCACTCACTGCACGGTAGTCAATCGATTGTGCATGATTGAACTCGAGATAGTAAGGGGTGTGGCCATTCCTTCCACATACACTGCACATTGCACTATCACTCCCTCAACACAGAGATATCAAAACTTGGGCGCCATTTTGTTTCAACTTTATTTATCAATATATACAAATGTGTAGGATTTATAATTACATTTTTTTCGGATCAGTTAGTCTAATTTCTGTTGTGAAACCTGTGAACATGAATTTTCTTGAGTTGTTTAAGCGAGTGAGTCGGTAGGAAAGATAGGTGAAACTATCGATGGTATCGATGAGATGGAAGTTCGCAACATGTTGCAATAAAACTCTAAAAAGCTTAACTTCGCTAAACTAGCAGACTATCAAACGAACATGATACTCAATTCTTTAGAAGAGATAGGTGGAATTCAGGCCAGTAATTTAAAACTAAGAAGATAAGCTTGGGCTCATAGCTACAACATAAGCATATTCGCAATCACTATTTAAATAAAAAGTCGGATTGTAAAATAAGTTGCGAGAATGCTATTGTTGGCAATATGGGTGCGAGGTACATGGTTGCAAGTATCTACTAATATCGTAAATTGAAGGGTAATCCTCGGAATTTGAGCGATACAAGGAATGCTCGATGTAAGAGTACGACTGGTTGAGATGATTAAACATGGAAGAATTCCCTGGGTTTGACGATGAAGACAAGTGCGACTCAGTCCAACTGGTAAATGAAATTCTAGGTGATTTAAAATGATCAATTGGTGTTGCTTCATTGCCTGGGTTAGTCGAAAATTTGTGAGTGCAATCCAAATCAGAAATTGATGAAAAATCACTTGAAATATTGTTCACACTCATACTAGCAGATCCATAAGATGAAATTATTTGACTATTAGTAGTGTTCGAAGGGTTACTGTTAGATGTCAAACTTGTGGAATGTGCAAATTTATTCGAAGATGAAGGTGAAAAGTGGAATTCTGTTGGAACAAGTGGTAAGTTGACTGTAGTAGTACTAGAAGTTTGATCAGTTATTGATTGATGTGAATTAGGAACCAAAGAAAGGCTGTGCAAGTCATCTGAGTAAATAGATGAAGGAGAAGTAGTGATCTCTGACTCACTGCTAACACTGGGAAATAGAACAGAAGCAAGATTTACTAATCCTTTGTCCTCCAGTAACTTCTTGAAGTTAATTTTAACTGTATCACTATAACTTTGTAGATCAATAACGGATTTATCATATAATTCGACTCCTTTAACCACCAAAAGAGTATTGCTTAGCAAATGCATTTCCTTTTCAAACTCTTCCAATTGAATGGGATCGTTTAAATCTTGATTGTACTTAAAAAAGAAAGTGCCAAAAACATTGTCCCATCTCTTTTGAAGTTGGGAGTTTCGACGATGGTTGGAGAAGTGTGGCATCACCCACCGACACTGCACTTCATTGCTCACGCATTTGCCGATAGTGCACAGTTCTTTGTACAACTTAAAAGCTTGAACGCGTCGCTTGAGATAAATCTCGGCACAGTTGAACAAGGGAAACATGGTAATCTTCTCGATCCACTGTCCGGCATTGGCACTAGCACAGTTTAGCAGTTTCTCCACTTTATCTTGGGAATCAAGTGAAAACACCGGATAATTGGTGGAGAGTAATGTTGGAGTGTTAGGCACTTTCTGCAAACGCAAAATTGTACTGCCCACCACCAGGTTGCCCTTTGGAAACACTGGAAAGCCATCGGAAGAAGATGCAAGATCGGGATGAGGCATCAAAGGGGTGTGTGGTCGAACTGGCCGTGAATAAGGCGAACGGGATCGAGACCGACCAGACCAATCATCATCTTTTTGGCTTGAACTATGTCTTCTTCGGTTAAATAACTCGGGCATTTTTTCCAATAAATTAAATCAAGTAGATAAACTATATATGAAGTCACCGATGGTCATTGATTGTCTCTTTACTTTGAAATTTTTAATCAAATTAAGAATATGTCAGGTTTGAAAGCTGATATTTGTGGTTCGCTGTGAAATACTAAGCGTGGCTAGTTGTTTTACTTGTTCAGGTTGAATCAAAGAAAAATTTTTTCGTGATTGTGGTGCTTCAATAGTATCAAAGTGAGTGAGATCGAGTGCCAACCGGCAGTGTTGGCAGAGCCTAGTGACCACGCGAGTGCCGTAGAAGTGTGCTGCACAAGTTGCTCGGTGGCGCACACCAACTCGAGTTGGCTCTCTTCGGACTGGCCTTGAATGTCGCGTGACTCGTCCGCTTGGATGCGGCCTTGCACCACAAACTTTTACTTCTCATATGCACCCTCGGGTGAGAGAGAGAGAGAGAGAGAGAGAGCACCACTTTTCGGTAATTAACTGGCCATTTTCGGTGAAGCTGTGTCGGTGAAAATTCAGAAGAAAGTGACATGCATTTCACAGGAACCCCTTGCCAACAAAGATTGTTGTAGTTACGCAAGATGACGGGGTACTCTCATGAGACCAGTAGAACACATGCATGAGGGTGGCAGGGCGGGTCTAGTGTTTGCATCTCTCACAGATGCCACTCCAACACCTGGGCCAAATATAAGCAGCACGATAGTACTTGTGCAATGAGCAAATTAAACTACTCGTAACTCAACCCTTTCATATTGTCGTTTTCAGATCTCAATTACATGCTAACATTGATAAGTAATCAGAGATGAAACTCGCTTTTTTATATAACATAACAAGTTGCTTCACTGATTTGATTTAAAGTACCATAGTCAAAGAAATGCTGACTCTACACTATTAGCAAATTAGGAGTAATTCTCTTTTGAAAGCAAGCACTATACTGCAAGCAGTACAGACGTCCTTGAATGTTATGGGTCATAAATAAATCTGCTCACATTCGTATTGGTCGGTTGCTTGCTTGATTCCACTACACCACCTCAAATTTCAAAACTACCCCTCTCGGTGACCTTCCACACTTCTGATAGTGCTTCCCACTTTCCTTTCCTATTGTCTCAATGTTCAATGTTAATGTCAATGCCATAAGTCAATGTGAGATGTAGTTTGAAACGTAAATCCAGCTATACATTATAGGAAGGCATCAAATAAATGTATCACTTGTAAACTTTACTAGTAAATGTGTTTATGCTTATTTTATACTCACATTCATAATAGAATTACACGTGCGTTTTACAAGTACAACTGTTTTTCTTAAAGATTCAAAACTACGCAGTTAGTTTTGATTAGCATACAAAGAAACGTGTTCATTGACCGTGAGACTTTATGCTCAAAATTGAGGCAATAAGTAAAGAGAGCGAGAGCAACTCGAACCGGGTCATTGAGAGAGGGAAAGAGTATATCAAATCTCGTCAATAGCTTGATGGCAAAGTCAAGCATATCGGATATACTTTTTTGTTAAATAATGATTGAATGTTATACCAACAAAAAGAGGAAGATCAAAATGTGCAACAACAAGAAGAGAAAGACAAACACGTGTGATGTAACACTGATGTTTGTATTGTGTCGACGTCGATGACGTAAGAGCGAATCGGAGTAGAAAGTTGCGCGGTGTCCCACGTGTCGCGCACTGGGAAACTTTCCCGGTAAGTGGGCAGTGCAACAGTGCACCGAACTCACTCTGCTCCACTCCTCTCTCTCTCTCTCCTTCTCCCACAGTGTTTGCCTGTCTGTGCGGTGACAACATCAACACTGCAAACCGACAATACCCTCGATCGGAGAGCATCACTCGCCTACCTTCCACTAGTGACCCCATACCATCATGTAAACGATAACCTACATCTCTAAGGTTTCGTATAGCTTTGATCTTTACACATTGACTTAAATTGATGTTTTTAGTAGTTTGTTGTTTTCTTGCCTCATGTAGATTGAAGAGAATTGAATGTTGACTTGAATGGAAAGGCAGCACTTCCCACCTCGATCGATGTGCGAATGATTGGGTGTGCCACTGGGCGATGTTTTCCCCACACTCGGTGCCAGTGTCTGGTGCCTCGACAGCAACGCAGAGTCATACGGTGGCGAGTTCTCGAGTGAACTCTCTCACTTCGCCAACCCTCGACTCGATCCGTCCGGTGAATAGCCGTGGAAGTGAGCTCCGAGATGCCGTTCGACCCGTCTCGCAGCATAATCAGAATTCTCAATTTGATTCTACCTCGGCGCCTCAACTCTTCTCGGTGAGCTCGATGGTCAACATGGCAAAAGGTTTGGAGTTTGACCCATTGGCCAAGATCTCATCTCCCGGGCCAGTGAGAAGTGGACCAGTAGCACTACCCCCGACAGTCATATCCACAGTACCTGTAGTTTCCACGGACTTGAACATTGCCAAAGAAATTTTCAATGCTTGTAAGACTGGTGATCTCAATCGGCTCAAAAAATACTTGAATTCGAGCAATGTCAACATATGTGATACCTCGGGTTGCAAATCTACGGTTAGTCATTTATATGATAGTCCATATTTGTTTAATTCAACTCTGATTTTTGTTATAGCCTCTACATTTTGCATCAGGATTTGGTCGGTTGGATATAGTAGATTTTTTGCTACAAAACGGTGCTAATGTTCATGCAAAAGACGATGGTGGTCTAGGTAAGTGGTTTGACTTTGAGTTTGAACTATTGACGCTGATGGTTTGTTTTGCATAGTTCCGTTGCACAATGCTTGTAGTTTCGGGCACGTCGAAGTAGTCAAACTTTTGCTCAAACACGATGCTGACCCGAACGTGAAAGATAACTGGCTATACACTCCACTGATGGAAGCTGCGGTAAAAGGCAAAGCTGAAGTGTGCATTGTTCTCCTTCAGAAGGGTGCTGATCTTCGACTTTGCAATGCGGACGGCAAAACCGCTCACGATCTGGCCACTGCTGCAGTACGTCCCGTACTAACCGGGGAGTACCGCAAAGATGAATTGCTCGAAGCAGCTCGCAACGGCAACGAAGAGAAATTACTCTCCCTTCTGACTTCGCTCAATGTCAACTGCCACGCAAGCGATGGTCGAAAGTCTACACCTCTTCATCTGGCCGCTGGTTATAATCGCATCAAAGTGGTTCAGATTTTACTTCGACAAGGAGGCGATGTTCACGCTAAAGATAAAGGAGGCTTGGTTCCACTGCACAACAGCTGCAGCTATGGTCACTTCGAGGTATCCGAGTTGTTGATCAAACATGGTGCCGATGTAAACGCCTCTGACCTGTGGCAGTACACCCCTCTTCACGAGGCTGCCGCCAAAATGAGACTCGAGGTATGCTCGCTATTATTAGCTCATGGAGCCGATCCCAACTTGGTCAACTGTCATGGCAAATCTGTTTTTGACATTTGTCCTAATCGAGAGCTTCAAGAGAGAATTGCGCGAGAGTATCGCGGTCATCAATTGTTCAGTTCACTGACTCACGCTCATGATGTGGCTAAAGTGAAGAAGATGATTACTCCCGAGACAATTCAGTTTAAACACCCCTTCACAGGCGATACTGCTTTACATGTTGCTGTAGGGCTAAGCTGTACTTCAGTATTAGCGGCTAACGCTCCACCCGGCGTCCATCTTACACCCAAGGTCCGAAAACAAATGGTTGAACTACTGATTCGCAAAGGATGTAATGTGAACGAGAAGAATGCCAACTACCTGACTCCGCTTCACGTTGCCGCGGACAATGGAAATACAGATTTAATGGAGATGCTACTTAAGCAAGGAGCACGCATTAACCAGGTGGATTCATTGGGGCAAACAGCACTGCACCGTGCAGCACGCAACGGCCAACTACCTGCTTGTCAGACCTTACTTTCTTACGGTGCCGAGCTCTCGATGCTCAATGTGCAAGGTCTCACCGCAGAACAGGTGGCTGCCACCGAACAGATTCAAAAATTGATCGCCAACCACCGACTCACCTCGAAAGGCAATGCAGAACAACAATTGCTCGAGGCTTCTCGTAGTGGCGAGGTGGAAGTGGTGCGAGCCATATTGTCCAAGCATCCACATCTTGTCAACTGTCGCGATGTGGACGGTCGACAGAGCACACCGCTCCACTTTGCCGCTGGCTACAATCGCATTGATGTGGTTGAGTATCTTTTGGAACACGGCGCCGATGTTCATGCTAAGGACAAAGGCGGACTCGGTGAGTTCACTTTTACTTTTTCATTTTTTGTTAATTCTTTTTTAATTTTATTTTCTACTAGTACCTCTCCATAACGCTTGTAGTTATGGTCACTACGAAGTAGCGGAACTCTTGGTGAAAAAGGGCGCCAATGTCAATGCTACTGATCTCTGGAAGGTATACAATCTTGATACGGTTTACTTTTTGTTAATTACAAGTTTAATTTCCTAGTTTACTGCTTTGCATGAAGCTTCTTCCAAGGGCAAGGTTGATATAGTTAAGTTACTTTTGCGTCACGGAGCGGATCCTATTAAGAAGAACCGTGAAGGAGCAACTCCTATCGATCTAGTCCGACCAGAAGACACGGAGATAAGCGATCTACTTCTAGGCGAAGTTGCCATCTTGGATGCTGCCAAAAAAGGCGAATTGGGACGACTAGCTCGGTTAGTAACCAGTGAAAATGTCAACTGCCGCGACACTCAAGGCCGTAATTCGACTCCACTCCACCTTGCGGCCGGTTACAATAACTTTGAGGTGGCCGATTTTCTTCTCGAAAAAGGTGCCGATGTGAATGCACCTGACAAGGGGGGTCTTATTCCATTGCACAATGCCGCTTCCTACGGGTAAGTAGACTCACTTGTTATGGACTCAGTTTAGTAATACTCTTTTTGCAGACACCTTGACATTGCCGCTCTTTTGATCAAGCACAACACTAACGTGAACGCCACTGATCGTTGGGGATTCACGCCTCTGCATGAAGCCGCTCAGAAAGGTCGCACACAACTCTGTGCCTTATTGTTAGCACACGGTGCTCAGCCTGATCTGAAAAACTACGAAGGACAAACCGCTTTAGATCTCGCAACTGCGGAAGATGTCAAGTGCCTTCTGATGGATGCTCAGTTAGAGCCTCCACTCTACTCCGCTTCTGGCATCACCGCTACCATTGCAATTAGCAACGCCAACATGAGCTTAAAATCTCCTACTCCTGCTCCCGAACCATCTGAAGTGGACGTGATAGCATCGCCCTCAACTTCCTGTATTACTCCGAGTCCCTCCAACGAACAGAACCAACAGTTAATTCAACAGTTGATGCAGCAAATGACAAATCTGTCCTTGTCAATGCCACACAACGAAGCTAAGCCAGGTGAGAATGTGCCATCCTCGCTGGCACTTCTCCTAGCGCAACGAAACGCTGACAACGTGAATGGCGATTCGGACGCTTCAGTCAGTGATCTTTCGGCGCAACAGTCCGGTTCTGGTGAAGGTCACGTAACGAGGATGAGTACAGGCACAGCGAGTCCTACCTTGTCTAATGTGAATCAAGTGGTCCCTGCCACCCACTCCACCACGGTGACATCTACATCGAATACCAACCCGAAGCCTCCACTTTTGACTCACTACTTGCCTGTTTCGAATCTCCCTCCCATTACAGTACCAGCTTTTCTCATCACTATTGGACTTGAATTTCTCACTGAAGTACTTATGCACGAGCACATAACTATGGACATCTTGGCAGAGATGGGCCACGAAGAACTGAAACAGATTGGCGTTACTGCTTATGGACATAGGCATAAGATTCTCAAAGGAATTGAGAAACTGTTGATTTCCTCCTCGGTGCAATCGTCAATCAGCTCAGATTCGGCTTCATCTATACCTGACAACATGAGTCAAATGCTCAAGAGCAATCTGGTTGTCAATCCGAACGCAATTTCAGTGGTTACTCCCGGTGGTGTGCCTGCAAGCTTGTCACCGTACACCGGACTTTCCAACTTGACCACATTCATGATTCAGCTCTCACCAGAGGATCGCGAGTACCGTGCCGTAGAAGACGAGTTGCAGCTTACAATTCGTGAGCACAAGGATGGCGGCTTGGCTGGTGGTGTGTTCAGTCGTTATCGCATCATTCGCATTCAAAAGCTAGTCAATCTCAAGTTGTGGCAACGCTACTTGCATCGGCGAAGCGAGATTTGCGAGGAGAACCATGGATTTGCTAACGAGCGCATGCTTTTTCACGGCTCCATGTTTATCAACGCTATCGTACAGAAAGGCTTCGACGAGAGACATGCCTACATTGGAGGTATGTTCGGTGCGGGTATCTACTTTGCAGAGAATAGCTCCAAATCCAACCAGTATGTTTATGGTAAGTGTACAGCTTCATTTGTTGACTGTTGATTGAACGAATCATATTTGGATAGGAATTGGCGGCGGAAGTGGCTGTCCCACCCACAAGGACCGCTCTTGCTATGTCTGCAAGCGACAGATGCTGCTGTGTCGCACTACCTTGGGCAAATCGTTCTTCCAGTTCAGCGCACTCAAGATGGCGCACGCTCCACCGGGCCACCACTCTATTATCGGTAAGTCTATTTCATTCATCATTCTTACATGTCCGTTTTTTATTTTAATTTTTAATTTTGCTGCATATTTAATATTGTCGACTTGCTCTGGAAATGTTTTAATATTAATTTTTGGTTTGACAAAAATTGAACCTTTCTCACTGTTTGACCGTGTCTGAACCAGGTCGACCAAGCGGTGGCGGACTGACCTATCCGGAATATGTCATCTACAGAGGAGAACAAGCTTATCCAGGTATGTCATCTACGTGCCCGGATGTTGTTTTACTAAGCACACACTGTTTCACTATTAATTTGCAGAGTACATCATTACATATCAGATAATGAATCCTGATCACATCAAGTGATTCATCTCAAGACCAAGTCATAATATATACACTATACGCACCCTCACCGCTCCAAAAATCCCCCAAATCTTTGATATGATTACCACCAGCCTGTATAGCACAGTTATTACGAATCACGTAAGCGCTCAAAGTTGCATTTATATATTCTGTGTATTTATTTATTCTGAATTTTGGGAGAGATTTCGTCTCTTTATTTTCTAATAACTTTATATTTTATTTTATTATTTAATATTATGATTATGCCACTCCTCCTGTTCTAATCCAGGAAGGGTAAACTTGTTGACTTTTGCATTGTTATTTTATTATGTTCTTTTTACTTTAATAATTTATTATATCTTTTATATACAGCTTTTGTTGTCGTTTATATATTTATAACACTGTGAGAGAGAGTGAAAGAGTGGCGAGTTGGTCACATGTCAACCACTATCATATGGTTGTTGATTGTATATTGTTGTTGTAAGCTTTGTCAGCTAGGATGCGTAGGAGACTGTAGAGCACGAGTGAGGCGATAAGCACTGGCAGGGACCAGAAATGGCGACGGAGCCAGCTGTGACCGGTGCAGTCAGCCATGAGGAGAATCCAGAAAAACACGATCAGCTGAGCACTTTGCTCGAACACCACACTCAGTGTGAGCTTATTTGGGGCCACCAGTGACGCGAACCAATTCATTTCGACCAACTCTACGGTGTGACCCACAAGAGCAAGTGAGACAACACTGTGACGAGAGTGTTGCCATCTGGCCATGAGTAGACATTGTTAGGCTCTCACTCACAACGCGATTAGACTAATTCAATTGGAGACCACCACTTGTGTTAGTATTGTTTTTGCTTCTCTCACTTGCAGTATAACGATCTAATTCGAGCGACAAGTCCTTTAAGTTGGGCAGTTGAGAAGGAAATGGTCAGAGGCACACATCCTGCATGTGATGGGCTGCCTGGCTTCGATCAACTTCTTCTCATCATCATCACCGCTGGATGGAATAACTCAATTCTGTAGCTTACTATTTGCGAAGAAGAAACCTCTCTTTATTCGCGTTCATTCTTAATTATACGCAGTTGTGTCACTTTTAAATGTGCTTTTTCAATTATTCCAACTATTCACTGACTTTTTTTGTTTTGCAATTCTGCCCCAGACGGTTTTATACGAATAGACTTTATTTGGACCATGGTGATGACTTCGTCATTTTAGCACAATAGAAAGAATAATTATAGAATTGAGCCATATATATTATGAGCAGTGTAAATGCTAGACATGATGACGTATACGCGCAGATCATTTCTTTCCTAATGTGATTAGCTAAATTCCATGAACAATGGGGATCGAAGAATTGCCCAGGTGTGCGTTGTGTGTGTATGTCTGAGTGGGTATGTGCAACGCGTGCACAAAGAGTATGATGTGTAAGCATGGGCAAAGTGTACAGTAAATTATCCTCTGGAGACTATTGTCAATTGAAACTAGTCTAGTTACTTATTTTTGCGAATACGCGTGCCAAGCAAAGAAACTTACCTAATTGTTCGGTGTCTGGTTGGGACTGGCACCGTGTTGACACAAGTCCGTCCAGAGACTCGATGGTCGGATTCTGCGACGCGGCATGCATCCGCACAGCGGGTGAGTGATTCTTTGCAAACATTACTGACATGTTTGGTATAACACTCAACGCGGTCCAGTGTAAGGCGCCTTGACAACACCACCAACGCCACCTAATCACCAACACCCGCAAGGGGTCTCACTGACTTGAGAAGACCACGTCAAGTTTCCGATACACGCAGACATCTTTGCACTTTCTCACCACTAGTGCTGCTCTGAGATGAGCAATTGCCAGATCTCGTTTAGGTTGTTGAGATGGTCCAATCCTATTTGTACTGATTCCAATTTGCAATTAGTCAGACTGACACAGTGTCTGGCAGGATGACATTTCCATTTGTCAAAGAAAGACTCGAGTTTGGCACACTATTACGCAACTCGGTGAGTCGTTCTATGGCGCACCACAACAAAGAAACCAGGCATCCAGACAGCCCAGTTCGGTGGCGAGACACTCTGCCAGAGGTGAAGTGCCACCATTTGTCTTACCTGGCAGCTCGGTGAGTGTCTCACCAATGTTCCACCATCAAGGTTAATATGTGACGGTAGGTCCGCATGCAAGACGACACTTGGCGAGAAGTGTGTCCATATGGCACCACTAACGACATGTCGAGACACACTGCTCACTTTGCCGCGACATGCTCACCACTAACAAGCCATATTTTCAACTCTAAACGAGCTCCGTCAGACATCATACACTTTAAAAACACACACACACACACTTGTATAAAGCCACTTGCATTAAAGCAGAAGAAAACAGGACACTATAGTACCATTTAAGGAAATAAATAATATCTGCACTTATCAATACTGGGAATTTAATCGGTTTAAATAACTTGTATTGTTTTCAAATGGTAGAAATGACATGATTTATTTAGAAGAGAAGTTGTTAACCAATTACACTTGAAAGCTAGCAGTTTCCAAAACTTTCATTTTTATAACGTTAATGAGAGTTTTGATAACGATCCAAGTCAGAATTGAGAGAGACAAAGGGAAAAAACAGTCAGCCATCTAACGAACACATAAAAATACAAAGAACAAATAAAAAATTCACTTTCTAGCGCCATTTAAGGCAAAAGCAATCAAGACTCATTACTTTACATTGCATCTTATAAGAAAATTAAATTAGATATCTACATGTTTTCGCTCCAACTCATTTTGTTTAAGTTATATCAAACAATAGTATTGACGATTGAGGAGCAATTTTTACATTGTATCTTATAAATACTTGTTTTTCACCAAAAAAGTAGGTCTAAACTTGAACAATTATAACGTTGTAAGTAAACATCGTCATCAGCTACTGAAACTTTTAATTTGGACAACAATAATTATAGCCTTTTCCCATGTGATTTGGCTATGTAGGTTCGCTCGCCGGAGACAAAGACGTTTGACGCACTAATTACACTGCGCTAAGTCAGGGTTTGATTTTGATGTTTCAGTGCAACCGAGAAAAAATAAGGATTCCCCTGGAGTTTCGTTTTTAGTGATATTTACACCAGCAGACTCAAAGTTAAAGGGCAAAAGAATAGTGATCAAGAGGAAGAGAGAGAGAGAGAAGTAGGACAGGAATCAGGAAAATGAGCTGAGTGAACCAGTGGAGATATCGAATATCTGCCAACACGATGAGTGAAGTCAATCACACACCCAGAGCCTCCCTACACCACCAACTGTCAATCTACCACTCACTATCCATCTGAACAGCTGTTGGTCTCTCTCTCTCTCTCTCTCTCTCTCAGTGATTTTCATCACTGCCATGTTGCCGTTTGTCGTCTGTTTGTTGTGCGTCTGACTGGCTGGCGATATCGAATTGGTATCGGATGCCAAGGCACAACGTAACAGCTGCTCGCATGGTAAGCTCGTTTGGCGCAAATTTGTTTCCTCTACACGCGCCCATCTATCCTATTGTGCTGATTCATAGTTTCTCTCTCTCTCTCTCTCTCTCTCTCTCTCTCTCTACCTCTTTCTCAATTTGAGTTTATTTCTCTTTTCTTTCTGCTTCATTCTTTCTTTTTCATAGTTGCAATGACATAACGGTTTGTTATGATGATGATGATGGTGGCGGTGATGAGGGCCACGATCAAGATGCCATCACACGCCGACGCGTCAGTGGTGTGGGTTGAAATTCATCGTTCAATTTGGAATATAGTTAGTTATTATATATTTTATTTATATATAAACACAGTCAATCCGAACCAAGTTAGTTAACCTTTTGATAAACTAGTCCACTTTTTTCTTGTTTTATTTCATCATCATCTTCTTCTTCTTCTGGTTCAAATGTAAACAAGAAGAAGATGAAGAAGACAAACGGTTAGTTTGAAGCATCGTTCGCATCACTAACAAATCATCATCATCATCTCTCTATACTAATGCGGAAGACTAATTGTTGTAAGAGATTCAGTGAGCCATTCCCATTACGTCATCACCACATGATGAACACATATTGTTGACCCTCGAGATAGTGTGTGTGTGTGAGGAGTTTGAATTCAAAGTACATCGATTACTCGGCACCGATTGACTTCCCGACTTCAAAGGTCACCAAATGGAGCTATCATTATGGGCGAACAAAACTTGTCAAACTGTGTGTGAGGCAGGCTACTGACCTGCTGTAGTACTCTCCACACTGAATGCTTTGCAAACCAAACTTTCTAATTACGAATTCATGAATGCGAATACGACCAGAAACAACAACAACAAAAAATAAACTAAGAAAAGGAAAGGAAGTGTGTCTAGGTGAGTGAGAGAGAGAGAGAGAGAGAGAGATAAATGCAAAACAACTTTGTAATTTATCATATTTTTTCTTTCACCAATTTATAAAATAATTGCTTTTTTCTTTCTACAAATTTTTCTTCTGTATTTTATTTGAAAAGAACTTGGACTTAACAAAAATTGGAGGCTTACCATGGTAACTGCACAGTGAATCTCTCTCTCCCTCTCTCACCCATTTTATTTGAGCCAACTTTGCTCATGGTGGTGGCGTGGAAGTAATAAAAGCCAAATTAGAATAATCCAACTGTGATTAAACAAGGGAGGGAGTGCAGTTTTATATCCTTTCTCAATTGGAATTTATATTTTTACCCGCCTCTTCGGTGTTAGTCACTGGATTAGTTTTGATTGTTTAAGGTAAAGAAGAAGAAGACGGGAGACGAGAAGTAAATTATTATTGCTTAAGTAAGCAAGCACAATTTGTATTTTATAATATTATTAAAACCGCACTCAGTAAATGAGAAAGAAGAAGATATATAAGCTTGAGTAAATTTTTTGTGCAACTCTTTCTGTCGGATTGTTTATAAGAATGTCAAATTAAGCGAATGTGTGAATAGAAAGAGAGAGACTGTCCAAACTTGGATTTTCAGTTTATAATGGTAGTCATCCAAGGAAGAGAAAGTTAAGAAACGGCTTCTTTTTTCTCCTTCTTTTTATTTTTGAATTGGTTTGACACTCGCACACACACACACACACACAGCAATGCGAGTAGATTCTCATTGGCAAATGCAAACCCTCAACTGTACATCAGGGGTGCGCCTCTGGGTGTCACACCAAAGTGCCAAATATAACAAGTGACATGTCGACTTCGCTGGTTCGCTTGGTGCCACTTCAACTTCACTGGTTGACTTCGACCGGAGCGTTCTGGACGCGGAAGTAGGCGAGTTGGCTTCACCAGCGATGCCATCGGTGTTCATGAACTCTCCCTCTCTTCTCTCTCTCTTTTTCCCTGTATGCCCAACATGGCACTGAAGAGTCATCGCACTCACTTTCGCCTACTGGCTTGGTCACCAGAACGAGACTCACCCGGGGTAACTCTCTCTCTCTCTCTCTCTCTCTCGAGGTTACTCTCGGTCACCGGTGGTATGTCACCGGAGTGGGAATGGTGCCACCAGTGCGGTCGCGGCTCGATTCCGCCAGGTGATGAGCGAGCAGATATCGCAACTAGGGAACGTTGCACTCGGCCAACATAGTCAACTCACCACACGATGATGACAACACACTCAACGTGTGGATGACACTAAAAATAAAATTCTGGTCATGCTTTCCGCCTCACACCAAATCGCTTATCAGGCTTCTCTCTCTCTCTCTCTCTCTCTCTCTCTCTCTAGCTGGTACTCACGCCGATTGTGAATGTTTACGATTTATCTCTAAAAGCCAAGAGAGTTCTCGCTTGTTGGAACACTCCAAACCACTTTGTCATCGGTGCAAATATTCCATCACATTATTATTATTATTATTAATAATTCTTCTATCCCACTCACATTCTGCTATAGCCATCTAGACCAACTGGACTCAAGTGCAATTGGAACTTATCTTTTGCAAGCTGACACCTTTCGAGATCTCTCTCTTTTATTACTTGTTGAAAATGAATACAAATTCTGCTGCTCATATATTTCCTATTTTGTTTTCGTAAAAAATTACCCTTGTTTTAACTATACTTACACTTCTGCGTATTAACCAGAGAGAGAGAGAGAGAGAGAGAGAGAGAGAGAGAGAGAGAGAGAGAAGGGCATCTCAAATGAGGAATGCCTTAGTGAAAGTGACCTGAGTGTTCAATGCTACTGCGTTTGATGTTCTCTATGAGAGAAAGAGAGATTGAGTGAGAGAGAATATTCCACTAGCAGTAGTGCGCTAGTGCCATTGTAGCTATAGCGAGGGAACGAGAAGCTAACGACGCCATAAGGACTCGTGGCTGACCTAGATTTCGATGACTGCGTTGGTACTCAAACTCGGACCGTGTGATCACTGTGGAAAAATCGTCTCGAAGGACCTAGAAGGGGAATTATAGGAGAGAGAAGGGGGATTGAACACTTGTCACATGATATGATGATACAAGGCACGCCACATATTATTCTGACAATTAACTCAAACTTGAGTATTCAGGTACACTCTGGAATCTATATGTGTCTGTGTGTGTGTTTACCGAGAAAAGGCAAATTCAATTTTGAGATGTGTTTGACTCTCGGCAGAAGACTCTGTGGAATTGCAGCGTCAACCTACGCTCTCTCTCTCTCTCTCTGTATTTGGTGGTGGAAGCTACGTTCTGGTTAGTACCCGCATCAATCACCCAACTCCGCCACCAAACACCAAACTTGCTCTCTCACTCTTCACGCTTGTTGGTAGCGCCTAACTAATTTAATTTAATTCGATTTGCTTGCTTTTGCTACTAGTGGTGGTTTTTGTTTTGTTTTTTAAAAAGCCAGACCACACACCAAAGTAGAGTGTATCTATTTGAAATTTTTGATTTTTATACAATTTGATTCGATCACGTTTAATATTGCATTTGCCCAATTGACCTATACTATACTATATCTGGGCAAGACAAAAGAGAGCAGCACTGGCAACAACAAGTGCCATTTGAGCGGTTTGTCGTGGAAACGTTGAAGGTCAGAATTGGAAACCAAAAAGAAACAAACGTACCGTTGTGTGTGTGTGTTTGTATGTTATACTTTTGGTCTGCATGCGGGCTTGGCATTTTCTGGTTGCCGGTGAGACACCTTGCCACTTTGTGCAACTAGTAATTATCGCTGTCAACCATTAGTGTGTATGTGTTGTTTCCACTTCGTATTAGCACACTTTCTAAAATATCCAACTATGTGCGGTTTTTTAATAGCAAAGTACATACAAAAGTGCAATGAGATTCTGGGTAGATTTAGGCAGAGGAACAGGGTCCGGTCAGAGCTCTGGCGTGACGTCTCACAAAGCCTAAAATGTTCCAGAGTGAATTTGCGAGCCCGGACGGCCCGAGAGCAGATGCGCGTCTCTAGAATCAAAGGTAAATTCCAATGGTGCTATTTTTGCTCTACCCAAAACGCAAACTGCCTTATTTTGAGCAACTATGCCTCACACCCGTTTTGCTCGCTGCGGCATCATCACCAATTCGCTACGGCTCTCTTTTGCCTGCATTGAACGTTTTTAATTTTTTTTTTCAATCTCTAATCACTTCTTTCTCGGGTTTGAAACGAAGCCAAAGTTTACAATAGTGGCACTTGTTTCAAGTGGGCCGTGCGATGGCACTCACACACACAACACACACAGGCACATACATAGCAAACAAATAGATCATCAATCAAGTGGAGATATAGCTCGACAGAGAGACTAGGTAGGGTTTGTTGGAGTTGCCCTTAGTCTCTTGGTGTCAACCTCGATCTCGACGGCAATCACTCCGACTTGGTGGCGGATGACAGGCAGACTCATGCTAGACACGATTCATCTTGGCAGTGAGTGAGAAAGAGTGAGAGAGAGAGAGAGAGAGAGAGCAGGTCGACTCGACTCGGGGGGCACATTGTGTGTGTGGCCAGGCCGTGGTCGAGACCGCGTAGGTGTCTGGACACGGCCATTTGCATCAGGTCAGATCGTGTAGTGGCATCGAGTTGTTGGTTAGTGCCAAGTGATACCCCTCGGTGGGCAGCAGGAAGAAGCACTGAATGGCACACGCTCAAGACAATGCGCACACAGTTCACACGCACAACCCAGTCCTCCTCGATAGCTATCAATCCAGAGCTTAACTACTAAGTCGAGTTCATGACCAGATGTAAGAAAAAGATTAAAATTTTTAAAAAAGCCAGGTAAAAGGATAATGATGCACTTTTGATGACCAAAACATGTGAGCATGAATTGGTTAGTTTTAGTTTAGTTCAGCGTAGTCTTTTGACAATTTGTTAGTCGTTTTGGCAAGTTGACACCGGTAGAGTGGTTAGGTCCAAGCGCTTCAAGATTCAGACAGTTTGATCCACAAATTAGTACCAATTTGGTTTGCCACATTTTTGTGCAGAAACCTAACATGATGATACTAGTGGCTGACGAACGTCAACTCTAACCGGTGCTGTTCACGTCTCAACTGACTATAAAAAACGCAAAATTCTCTTTGTTTGGCCACTCGACGCCCTCGCCGTTTCGTGAGCTCGATTTTGCGCACAAAACGATTTCACCAGCGATTAGTACGGATCAGGTGCTGTCGCTTGCAGGTAAACGCCCCACATCAATAAGGCTTCGACTTAAGCGGCATCATCGAGACTTAATAAACGCATGGAAAATTTATAACTGTTTAAAACGATTAACCTGACAAATTGATGTTGGCCATAAGTTTAAATTTTGGATAGAGATTATTTGGAGGCTAAACGCGCGATTATGCAACAATTGCCAATGATCACAATGACCAATCGATAGAGAATAAGACATTAGAGCAGCAAGCTATTTTTTCCTTCTAACCTCAATGCTTTGCCAACCCCTCTACGTGATGCAATATCAACGTACGCTTAATGGAGGGTAAGTTCATATTTTCGTGTAATAAAAAAAGTCCAACTGAATTACACTTTGAGTGTTCTATGGAAATTGCTACAATTGCAAAAGAGAGTTGCCCAAGCCCCTGCAATAAGGTGCTAGTGCTAAAGTGACCCGTTCCCGCGTGGTCCGTTGCACCTGCAATCCAAGTCTCTTGAGTGCAAGCGATTCACAGAGGAAGGGTGTGAAGGGGAGAGAGCGAGAGAGAGAGGAGGAATTATTCAAAAAATTTCAAAACATGATAGAAAGTCTATAGCTTCCGTTGGGCGTGCCTCGACAAATCACTTGGCCCAAATGATCTTCATGCGTCCCCACCGATAACAAACGTTTAGAGCGAGTACTCGCTGGGCTGGTGGACTTCCGTCCGCGTGCCCGGCCAAACATTGCGGTGGGCCAGTGTAACCAACGCGGCGCCATCTGGCCAATTGATTGCCGGTGCACATAAAGTAGTGTCCAACCAAAATCGGAGCTAGTGGATTTTAATAATCAAGAATTTTTCCCATAAGCCATAACTATAGGTAGAAATTGAAGCAAATTCAGAACACCTACTGGAACCATTTTCAGCCCCTACCTCTCGTCAGCCGTGAGATTTTTTTATTGATCTTTTTTACACATTTGCGTGAGCTTTTTAAAATTTGTTTATAAACTAAATTCCAATAATATCCACCCTTTTCTTGTCCACCTGTTCTTGAATAACCTAACATATCTTGATAAGTTTAACCAATTATTTAAAAAATCACTCTGATTTTGCCAGTTTTTTAAACTATTTTTCTCACAAAACCCAATAAGGGTATAGGTTAAGAAATGGTGAGAAAAAGATTAGGTTATTAGGTATTTGAGTAATTTGATCGATTTCTTCCACAAATTGTATAAGACGTTTCAACTCATGTGAGATTTGAATGCTTAGGCAATACAAGTATCTTAAGGTTAAATGGTTTTTCACATTACCAATATTGGAATCGAGTTCCGACCCGACCGACTCAAGTGCAGCCAGTGGTGGTGGTGGTGCCATCTCTGCCAAGCGGTGGTGATGAGCAACGATCAGTGATCACATCGAGCATTTACCTAGCCGCGGTCGATTTCACCGATTGCATTAAACGTCTTTTCAATTCTATCTGGTTGACCTTCTAGTGTGTATTCTGTAGGTGAGTGTTGCGTAACCAGTTGAGAGGCGCCTTCCGTGGAAACGAGTAGAGGTAGTGGTGGTGTGATCGGGTGTCGACTCGCCAACGAGTAAGTGACCCTGCCGCCGGTCATCGATGGCGGAAAGTGGCGAAGTTGCGCAGTGCTATCGATTCTCAGATGTACACGCCACTTCCATTACCGCCACTATCATCGGCTCGAGGCTTCCAACACAGACCCAAATGGGACAAATAGAACCCAGGCCAATCACCTTGCACCGTTACCGGCCCATTAATCACACCAACTACACTTGGTTGTGATTCACCCGACGACGACATTTCTTCTCTTATAAATGTGTTTTTAAACTTTGCATGTTTTATTATTATTATTATATTATATAATTTTGAGTTTGCACTAAATCAAAATAATAATAATATTAAATATTTAGAAGGTTACATGTAGGTGCGTTGCCGTTACCTCTTTTCAAAGGTTCTTTGATTAGTTTTTTTGCAATCAGTTTAAAATCATAACATCGCTTTGCTAAATTTTTGTTTATGCAATGAAAAAAATCCCGATATCTTAGCGACACATAAAAAAGATCGAAGGAGAAAATGAAAAAAGTAATAATAATAAATTTGAATTGATGGTACAATTTGGATTTGTAGACTTGTTTCTAAGCTGTTACTGTGCTCACTAGTGGCCTGGGAAGTACAAGAAGTGCAGCTCAGTGTAATACAATCTCTAGCAATGTTTCTCTCTTGCCAAAGCACTTTGATTCTTTTGCCAAGATAAACAGACACACTTTGAGAGAAAGATTCTAAGTCTGGAACGCTTTGTTTACTTAGGATTTGTTTTGTTTTGAAAACAGATAAATGCACTCACAAGAGAGAAAAAGCGAAAAAATGTCATCATCATCATCAATGATTCATCATAGACACGATAATCGTTATGATTGAAAGCAATCATAACGTACAAACACGTTTGATCATCTACCGCTGATATATGTTTCGCAGTTAAGCTTTCTCCCTTGAGTGCCAATTGCAATTTTATTTGCCCCCTCCCAAAGTGGTGGGTATGGTCTCATTAACGGTTTTTATGTCAACCACTGAGAGCGAGTTGAGTTGTCAATGTGTGTGTGTGTGTGTGTGAGTGTGCGGAGTCGGTTGCGATTTATCACGATATAAAACCACTAATATATGGCTTTGTTTATGTGTGGCGGATGTCGCACACGTCTTTGGTATAGTGTTGCCACAGTGGTGCTCCGGCAAATTCTACCGGGAAGGCCGTCAACCTGGTTACCTGATGTGCGTTGCCGGTAGTGTGAGAGAGAGAGAGAGAGAGTGTGTGTGTGTTTTTGTGTCGGACTTCACTCTGTACTGAGCTAACGGTGTGAGTAAACACACTGTGAATGGCACAAAGGGTCGATACCACAGTCGGGCACTAGTGGCACTTGCAATCAACATCACTTGGGCTCACTGATAATCTAATCGCGCAACTTGGCGACTATGTTTCTCTCTCGCCCCATTCTGTCCATGTGAGCAGATCTCAGAACTCTAAATGATACCCACGCGCGCGTATGATACCAATTGGTGCAACATACTGAAAGCTACAGCCCAAATAGAGTCATAAATTTTTCAATAAAATGGCTTCCTCTTACGCTGCTCTGACTTTGCTGTCCCTTTGGTGCTGGTGAGGCCATTGGAAATGATACCCAGTGACTTTCCAGAGAAGACCAGTGTCTCCGTGATGCCTCTGGACAATTCCAAGTCGATGATGGAAGAAACCGAGAGCGCACTCACGCGAGGTCTATGACCGATCTGTGCGAGGACAAATGGGTGTCAGGGTGGCCAGCAAGGCTCACTTTGATTGCCCAAATTAGCTTGGATCTAGGAGAAACTCATGCTTTGACATATGGTCGATGGGTCCCAAAATCGACCAACCAAGGGCAACATTTCGAAGCAACCATCCCAAAAGCCGATTACAGCACTAGGCATCAGGATAATAGCCATCTGACTAATGAAGAAACTAAGAGCCAAGGACAGCTTGAAAGATGACTTCATTATATTTCCTCTAATAGTTATTCATTGATGGCAATCAAACAATATTTCCAATAAACATTATAAGTCATATAAATACAAAGTATTATAGTTAATTAATTCAATGTGATATGATTGTGATGTGATGTGATATGATATGATATGATGGTATCAATATGTGTGAAGTTATAGATATAAATTCTAAAGAAAACCTGCCAAGTTAAATAGTTCATTGAACTGACCCCAGAGATTTCAATGAAATGAAGCCTATGAATTAAGAAGTGAGTTCCCGGGTGGCTTCTTATTTTCTTCTTCACCTTAAGATGAAAGTGTGTCGGGTGTAAGTGACGAAAGGCACCCAAACTTTCCATCGTCTAACACGATGTGATTGTACTTTTCCAGTACGGAGTATTAATTAGTGGCACTCCGTTTGCCCCTTGCCACCTAGATCTAGTGCACTCAATCACAATCTCTCGCCTCAGACCCAGACAGCAGCAGAGGAGTTCGATTGATAGATACGACCTCTTTGTGCTAGTTGTTCCGAGAGAGACGCACCACACACACATACGAAAGAGAGAGAGAGAGCTGCAAATGTTGTGTTAGCTTTTGAATTCCGCTCAAATCCCGCTGAGTGTGTTATAAATTCAATTTTGTTGTAAATTTTAAAGTGGAAAGTTTTCAATTTCACTGGTTCCATCTGGATAAAGTCCGGCTGACGGGTAGTGTCTCGGTTGGTGATGGCCAGTGGTGAGTATAGCTGTGTGAGGCGTCATCCAGACAGTTCCTGGATTCCACTGAGTGTCACGACTGGCAGATGGTGTGTGAGATGCCCGGTGGTGAGCATCTCGTGCGCTACACGCTTCCTCCTATTGCCACACTAACAACGTGCTAGATCGATCGGTATCATGGTGCCAGTGGCAGTGTTATCGCCAGGGGACTCCTCACCGAGAACAATTGGTCGAGACGGGTTGTGGTGGCCACACTCACAACCCGTCTCGACCAATTGTGACCAATTGTGACTGGCTCAAACTTTCCATGTGATCCGAGCCTCTCACTCTTTCAAAAATAAAACTTCTGAATTTTTAGCACACTACGGTTGGAGCTTGGTGTGATTCAAGCCAACACCCTCCCAACAGACGTAGGGTCCAAATTTCTCTTTTGATCATTCAGGTCTTCAATTCCAGCTATCACCAAGTAGCGATGGAACTCCACAGATAGAACATCAAGCCAACTTTGAGCCAATGCTTTTGAGGGTGACCCTCACACACAGACACACTTTGGCATGGAGTGACCCACTCTCACCTTATCTACCGGTCGGTAGTGCTCTTGCGAAACTTGGGCAAACTTTTGTGTCTTGATGCACACTTTGATAGTGGCAACTATTGATTTGACTCTAATGATAAATGGCACATCAATCGACGTTGCGCAAACCGATTACTACCTTTGAAGCAGCACAATCTGAACAATGCATAGCTTCTGTGATGCTGTCTTGACCAGTGGGACCGATTTTGGTACCATCAATCATAGTGGAAGTTGTTTCATCTCCCGGGACCGATTATAGTGTGATGGTTGCTTTCCAGTTACAATCTCCTCTTATTCGAACAAACGTTGATTTGATTGATCAACTCAAGAAGGGTGATTGATTCATCTTCTAAAACTATTATCTCGCATTGACACTTTAGTCAGTGATTTAGTCGATTGTAATTTCAATAATTCAACTCGATTCTTTTTTAATATATATAAATCATAAATGTTTTCAGCTATAAATCACTATAAACAAAAGTTGAAAGTTTCTAGGGAAAACAGAATTTTGAGATAATAAACTGTAGTGTTTGGTGCTGGTTACAGTGTGAAAGAAATCACACCAAGCACCACTACCGAGTAGCATGTAATTCCCCACTCGGATGGGAAATCAATCGAATCAGCATCGCGGCCAGCTCGGGGCGCACACACTACACTTTGCTTAGACTATGATTCTTTTTCTTCTCCCCACTCAATGCCAACTTGAACAGTTTGAAAGAAACTCGACCTGTGTGAGAATAGTAGTGCAAAAAATGTCTTTATTCAAACAAAGGTGTGTGTGAGTCTCTCTCTCTCTCTATCTTGAATGTGTTTCTCTGTGTCGGTGCCGCGCCTGGAGTGGAATGAACTGACATTGGGCAAGACACACTTGCGAAAAGGGCAAACGAGCAAGCGGTGGATGGCCAAGACAGAAAGAGAAGCAGCATTGCGAGATGGCACTGATGACGAACACGGCCAGTGGCACACCGGACGGATCCAGTCGAGCCGAGTGCCCAAGCGGTCGTCTGCTGGCCTTGGAAACACACACACACACACTCTCTCTCTCTCTCTCTCTTGCTTTCACCTTATCCCCTCTCATCCCCGCTTAATTTGCAATAACTAGGTACAATTCGTTGTCTTATATATGTACCTACCTGCGTGTCTCTCTTTGGTGATGAAAGTTTTTTCCTGTTCAAGATTTATCGCAGTCACCATCCTCAGGTGCCACCGGGGAGTAACGCTAACTAACTCAACTGACATACAGCATTTCTCGGAATGCTCATATTAGCTAAGTTGTGTTTGGATCCTGCCAGAGAATTGCACAGTTGCTCACTCAATTAGCTTAATTGACTGCGTCAACGGAGTGCCAGATTAGACACGGCCCCGACTCAGCAAAGAAGAGTCCGGCTAGATAGACATGAATATTGATGAACCTCTCTTAGTCATCATTGATTTAAACTAATAATAATATATTGGTAGAAAGCTTTGATCGAGAAGTTGATTGGGTTGACAGTAAGTGTGAAGAGCAAAGACACATCTTAAACAAGCGACCTTTTGGAGTGTTTAACTTGGTGATGAATCTTATCGGTCGTCTGTATCTGTGTGGTAGTGGTCATAAATGTGCTCAAAATTAGTGCGTCTCAAGGATGTCTTAAGTAAAGTGTCACCATGTGGATGGATCGGTGGGTCAGACTACGCGTTTCCTCAAACCAGCCCACCTTACCACCTTACCCCTTGCAGCGGCACAGGCATCATGTGGTGGCGCGTCGGTGTGTCGACAGTAGTGCTCGAGTCGACCATGTGACAAGGCGTGCTACCAAAACAGAACGGCACGCATGGGGAAAGTCTCCCTCATCCAATACCTTCCAGACTGTGTCTGTCTCAGCTTGTGCATGCATAATGGCGGGCGACACCACAAGAAATCATCCCTAATTCTAGCAATGGCGGCAGTGCTGTGCATTCAGTTCTCGCACGTATCAGAGAAGCATTGAGACTCTCGCATGCTCAATCGTTTCTCGAGCTCGTTCTCTCGGCACTTAGTAACAACGTGTGTCGGTCGGTTGATGGGTCTGCAGACGCACTGCTGCCTGCAGTCTGCACAGAGTAAACTGTGCCTGTACATGCTCGATGCCGACCGACTACGGTGGCTCGAGGCTCGCTGTATAGTCACATGATCACTGGCGAGCTTGCCAATGCACCAAGTCGAACTCGATTCGAGTATTTTGCCGTCCGAGCTGGTCATCAAGGTGGTACTTCTGCCAGTGCCATGCTGCGCAGGAAGGTCAGGGGTCAGACGTGCAGAGTATTGTGCAGACCGTGCATGGCAAGGGCCAGCTGCGGTGGCCTTTTAAACTAGGGGTCGCTCTCAGCTGTGACCTCTCAGCAACTTTCATCTAAATTCACATTCTAGTTGTTTTTAAACAGAAATCAAATCAATCTGATTCGTGTTCTATACACGCAATAGTGCAATGCAATTCTCGCAACGATCAAGGCGATGACCTTCAGCCAAGATCAAGGTCTAAGGCTCACCCATGCCATGACGTTACGTTACCTTTGATCCAAAGTAGCGTGTGTGTGTATTTTCTTTGTTTCCATTAGGCTTGTGGTCAAGTTATATAAGCCAAAGCATGTGATGAGGTGAATCGGGGGAATTGTCGAGTGGGAAAAGAGTGAGAGAGAGGGGGGAAGGCAGTGGTGGTGTGGTGTGGATGGCGGACATCTCTTCGATGTGCCAGTGGTGGTGGAGTGCCCATGTGTAGTGTTCTCCAGTGGCAGTGGCAGTAGCTCGGCTTGTGTGTTTGTTTTGTTTCTGCTCGCCAAGCGAGCTCTAAGTGTGGTTATCTTCCAGAAAAGAGTGTGGCCTATCGAGCATTCGTTTGTTTTGGATCTCAAGCTGCCAAAACGTGTGTCTACTATTCACTGAGTGTAGAAAAGCCACACCCCTTTTTCGCAGATTACGATGCTCGATCGGGGAGATTATTAGAAGTGTTGCCATCCCCGCAGTCTCCACCTCCAGCAGTGCAAGTGGCGCGCGCACCTCGCTCCTCTCCACTAGTGCCAAGCTAAAACTCTCAGCCAAGCGCGACTCTATCGCAATCGTCTCCTCGTCGTCGACTCTCTCTCTCCCTTCCTCTTTCTTCTCACCAGCCTCACTCTGGGCAAAATCATAACAAACACACACCACACGCTAACACAATCAGTTGTGAAGACTTCGATTGTTTTGATCTTTGTTTTGTCCTGAAACCCATCCATCGGAAGCTCGTCTCATATCGTCTCTTCGATTCTGGTGAGTTGTCAACACGTCTTATGATTCTGGAGTGTTCCATGGCAGATTTGTTTGTGCGATAGTCAGTTATCACAGCACAGCATGACTTTATCATCACAAGTAACGTCTGCCAGCGATAGGAGAGTCACGCTTCAGTGTAGGCCTTGGAAATCCTTCCACTTTGTTACCTCGAGGCAGTTAGCTGAACCTCTAGCTTTTGTTTCAGTATTTAGAAAAATCTCACTGATCACTTTCTTTGCACCTCCCACTGTCATCACGTTGTTTTGATTAGCTTCTACTGTCCGGGAGGTATACTTTTCGCTTTTGTTGGTGTAAAATATTTATACACGGAACATCAGAAAAAGCGATTTTGCATAAACATTGGTGTCAAGTTTACACAGTAACGCGAACTTTGCCCCAAAGAGAGGGGTGGCAGGAGGAAGAGAGAAAGAACATAACACATCATTATCACTTGACGAGACATCATTCCACTCGGTCTGTCCCTCAGTGTTATTCTTTCAATCTGTCACCCGGTGATCAGTGTGTCCTGTTGCCAATTTTCGGGATTGCTTGCCTAATAGCCTTTTATAGAAAAATCGACCGACCACGAGTCGATCAGTCGATCGAAGTTCCCTTGGAGTTCTCTCTCTTTCTCTCTGTCTGTCTTGTTGTCAAGCGCGACAATTGGTGGTGGTGTGTGTTGTCTAACTCTCGTCCTCATTCGATTTCTAATTGGTGCCATTTCTTTGCCCCTCCCGCCAGAAGTCTTCACAAGGCTACAACGTGGTGCGATGTCGATTTGACTCAGTGTCCAGAGTGTTGTAGTGCTTTCTGATCTGCAAATGTTTGACCTGGGCACCTCACTAGGGCACCGGCTCTTTCTGCCCTTGCCACCCCCATTACTGGTGGTTGTCAGTCGGCTAGTCCGCCACGCGTCCTAGAGCTCGGCTCACGCGTCCCAGCTCACCCACAAAGTGAATCGGCATCGATCATCGCACTGTGACGAGGTAGTGAGAGCAGTGCATCGCACAGACACACCCACATCGCAAACACACTGACACCGATCACAACAGTGGCTTCTCTCTGGACCACGATATCGAAGAAAGTGGCGTCGCTTTTTGCACCCGCGTCGCATCGCCCTCGGCTTTCCAAGTCGGTGGAGCACACGCCCCACTCGTCGCCGAAAAAGATGAAAACCTTCCAGGCCTACCTTCCCAACTGCCACCGCACCTACAGCTGCGTCCACTGCCGAGCTCATCTGGCCAACCACGATGAGCTCATCTCCAAGGTACGCCCCTCATTTGCTCGACCCACATTCTCGGTTGGCATTCCCCGTTCTCTCACTCTCTTTGTGATATGCATATTTTACTCCCTCGTTGCTGTCAATGCGAACTTTGTTCAGACCGGAAAATGCGATTACCACAAGTTGAGATTTGTCTGTCTAAGCAGAAACTAACAGATGAGGCGCTAGTATGAGGGTTACGTAAGGAGCAATGATAACTTAGTAGCACCCTTCACTAACTTTGTTGATACATTTTGTCAGCATAATAGCGGTTTTATCGATTTTAGCAAGTCGACAAAGTTGAGCTTTTAAACTTGTAAACTTGTTTTTATATTATATTATTCGTATGAAGAGAAGACAATTAAATTTACCAGGTTTCTAGCATTTTGCAAAAATATAACATTTGCAAAACTAAACAATTAATTTATCTTTAAAAAATAATCATAGTTACTAAAATGCGTTGCTAACTGTCGAAACATATAGCAGTCGTAATTTGAAGTCGAGGATTTGTCTATCAAAAAAGAAGTCTGTGATTAAACGATGAGAACTTTTGCGTGTGGGTGTGTGTGGAGTGACCTGTGCCTGGGAATAGTACAGACGATGGATGGTACTGCCCGAGTAATTCTGGTTAATCGATGCTTTCACTCGCCATGATATCTTCATTACATTGCATAAGAGCGACTCTTTCCAAGCGAAATTCACCTAGGCAAAATTCCCCGAGAGCCAACGAGGCGCACAATTGAATTGATTTTAATTTCGCCATCTGCCTCACATGTGTGCATTGTAATGTTAACCGTTATTCTCCTCTTTCTCTCTCTCGTTGACAGTCGTTTCAAGGAAGCCAAGGAAGGGCATATCTGTTCAACTCGGTGTAAGTGTCCAACTCACCAATTCATCTCTCTTTTGATCATCCAAACACACACGCTAATCTCTGCCGCCTACTCGGTTTGCAGGGTCAACGTCTCGTGTGGCACCGCCGAGGAACGTGTTCTCTTGACCGGACTTCACGCGGTGGCAGATATCTACTGCGAGTGTTGCAAGACCACACTCGGCTGGAAATATGTAAGTCTTCTTATATTGTTTTACTATTTCACAATAGATTTTCTAGAAAATTAGACCTTTATTGTTCTGGTTGTACACTTGTGCATTTGCTGTTAAAGGATTAGGTGTTTTCCGGGAGTTTTAGGGTTGTTCCGATCGATGAGTGTTGTTTGGGTATGTGCCTGCCTAGTTGCAAACATAATCAACTTGGTCACGGTTGATCAGTGTGCCCTTTGATTCATTAATTTAGTCGTTTCACTGGAAAACTGGTTCACCGAGAGTAACCTTTGCGGATGATTAACAGTAAAGAGAAGCTCTGGAGTGCTTGTCAGGGGGTATGATGGCTTGGTGCGCACCATCTTCAATCCAGGTGACAATCAATCCTTTAAGAGTGTCATCTCTTTCCCCTCGAGAGTTATCTTCCATCTGGTCATAATGCACACACAGTGGCTCTTGAGTAGCTAGCTCGTTTGCTTAGTATTAGAGAAAGGGGGGAGAGAAAAGGAGATTAGATTGGAGAGCGAGAAGAAGTGTGACACAATCTGGGCGAATGTCACGTATGCTCGTCGTCGATCGCCTCGTGACTGGCTGGCTTGCAGGCTGCTCTACTTGGCCCGTTTCGGTGCAACCTGCAAACGGGCGCCCGCGAAGAGTAGAGAGCATCGCTCACTATCTTTAGCCTAAATGTCAATCCATCAATCGCCGGGAAGAAGGTGTGAGAGAATATAATAGGATTTGACTTTGCAAGGATAACCACTAGGTAGCACAGGTCGAGTAAATCCTTTGATTTGACTGCCAAGTGCGTCATTGTTTCGATGTGCCAGTGTCAGTGTGCGCGATGCCAGGTATAATTCAATTTAGTGGCACCGAGAAGACACGAAAATGTCAGCATTACCACCCAATGGCTGGTTGTGCCACCAGGCCAGTCCAGTGTAGAGGTTGACCGACGGGCACATCATTTGACGGACGATGAAGAAAAACATTCTCTAGTTTATTGAACCATGGACATTGAGCTTGATTGGAGCAAGTTCACCGGATAGATCGCATTCCCCTCTCATGTCATTTCCATTCTGGAGATTTTCGATTGAACTCGCTCGAGTGCCAATCGCAAACTTGCTTCATAAGCTCCTTAACACTGCACTGCAGTGTTCCTTGGCTCACTGGATCGCGATGACAACAAATCTCTCTCTCTCTCTCTCTTTCTCTATTTCTTATGGTGTTTGGTGTGCGAAGTTACATCGCCAACACTAGATCGCGGCGTATTTTTCCATGGTCACATGCGCTGATGATGGTGTGCACGTCTGGGGTTTTGTTATTTCGATAGTCTGTTTACGTTCACGCATTTTCCCAATGACTATTTGGTTTTTTTGGTATTCGCCAACTTGGTGGCGTGGATCTCCCTCTGATCCGCTTGCGCTCTACCAATGATTTCGTAACCCACCGACCGACATTTGTCGTTGCCACCCGAAAGACAAAGGCGTGCCTGGCTTGGAAATGTACCATATTTGTTTTGTCATGCTTTTTCGATTCTCCATTTCACTTTTTCCTTGTTACGAAAGCATGCGATCAAAACACGATGCATGAAACTTGGTTTACACAAGCAGAGTATTTCCTCGTTTTTGATTTGTGACTACTTGACCAACTTGCTTGCAACAGTATGGATTAAGTGTTGGCGCGAGCCGAGTTAGGATTAGCTCCATGGGCTGATATGCGATCACGTTTGGACCAATATGGTGTTTGCGTACACTATACAATAATAATTGATATAAATCGACGCCTGGAACCGGGCTTGTGTTGATCGATTACACTCGGGCCTACCAAAAGAATAATGGTGATGATTTTATTGGTGGTACAATGCATCGGTACAGGCCAATGCGTTTGATGCCATCCTCTCCCCTAAACAGGATGCCAACCTTTCAATGTCATCCTCGATGTAGGAGCACTAGCACTTGGAAACGCTTCCGTTGTCGAGGTCCTTGACATCATCATCTCGATAGCTTTCTATCTATCACTAATGCTCTAGGCTTGTGATCATCCAATGCTATCCTTGGGTGCGTATTAATAGTTTTCCCTTCAATCCTCAAGTTTTGATTAGTACTTTTGATACGAGTTTGTGAATATTCTCACATGATGTACTCAGAGATGCTAACTCGCAATAGTTGTCATTCAAATTTATTTGCCACACTTCCTTTTAAATGCAAATTGCATATTCCTTAATCGAATGACCTGATTTTCTTGATGATAAATGAGATGGTGACCAAGTCGGTTGGAGATACCAACACTTGGGATTAAATTTTCACCAAATCTCGTTGATGTGGTATTGCACTGGTTGGTTCGAAACAGACTTCCATTGTGGCGGAGGGTGAAATAGTGTAAAGAGTGCCATTGTGGACAGTATATTCATTGGACTCGGCCAGTGGCAATCACTCTTTTGCCTCTTGGTGGAGGTGGCGTGCGCAGTGGCGCAGAGAGTCGAGCTGCAAGGGTGCAATGATCGAAGGGCACGCTTCTCCCAGGCTGGGTGCGATCCAAGGTCAGCGGCGCGCAGGGCCTGCGGTCGCTGCACCATCGTTGCATCATCACCATGGAAGATGCTAGAGATGGGCAGCTCGCATCTTTCTGCCACAATCTATAATATACCTCGAAGGGTAGTGCAAACGGGGAGGTCTCTTCAGATGCCAAACAAGCTTATATACGAGGACTAAATCAATACAATTACTTCGCTAATTGCAATTGAGTCGTCCGATCACACTTCCTCTTTACACCGCTCGTCGAGGTCTATTAAGCGATAGGTGCTCTGTTTGGCAATCGAAACAGATAGAAAAAAGGTTTAGCCTATTTGTTGTATGCTATAGCAGGCTCATGTTAGATAGGGCACACCTCTTACAAACTGGATGCGATGCGTAAGCTCGCGCACCCTCAGCGGGCCAAACTACCGCTACCAGATGATTGCCAGTAGGAATCATATGATCAGGCATGTGCGTCTGTTTGTGTTGAGGACTGGTTGTGGCGCGAGGCACCAGCGCGCAGTCGCATGACCTTAACCACGCGCAAACCACCAGTGCTTCCAGTGCTACCAACGCGCCAAAGAGTCAATCGCCTCGGCGAGGGGGCACTTTCGGCGTGGCGCAGCGCTCATTGCCACCGTCGCCTAGTGATCGTTTGATGTTATTATATATAATATATTTTTTTATTATATATTATTTTCAAAAAAATTTCAAAACTAGCTTGTATAAAATTTACCAAAAAGAAAATTATAAATAAACAAAAAAACCATATGGACTTGTGAGATAACAGTCAAGTAGTGCGACCTTGAAACAATCCTCACTAGCCACCGGTTCTTTCCATCTATCCACCGATCCTAATCTTGTGCTGTGCCTGCAGTATCCTGCTCTGCTCGCGCCAACGCGTGTCTGAACTCTTTCAAATGCAAGTAGTAGACTACCACTGGCAGTAACTCGCATGTTTTTCTAGTCTAGCATTTTAATTTGGAAAAACGATTTAAAGTTCAAATTTGTAAAATGGCAAGGTTTCCTATTTATGTTATTGTAAATGCATCAGTTTAAAATTGCTCCAGGCGTGATTTTAGTTTGACATTACAAAATTGCATTGCAAAAAATTATTTATAAAATAAAAGTTCAAATTTCAAAGTGAAAGTTTAGACTCGGTATGTGGAATTTTTTAATCGAAAAATGTCATTCGAAGCAGGCGAACCATTGAGTTGGAGTGGGCAATTACATGGGAGTAAACATCCGATATACCGAATTGTTTTCGGTGGATAAAGTGCTAGTACTAGTTTAAGTAGGTTCATTTCTAAGAGTGTAGAGAGGCACTCCGCCGAGTGGATGGTCGCTGACAACCCTCCACCTGGCAAAGAGACTCGTTGGACAAACTGGTCGGTGACGTAACCCGAAGGCGTGCGAAAACCGTGACATGCCATGCAACCCTCTCTCTCTCTCATTCTCTCAACTGCGCACTTACCCGCACAGGGAGCGAGCAAATGAGGACAAAGACACCGCTCGAGCCCGATTGAGAAAGTGAAGTGCGGTGCGCAGTGACATCTCTCACGATCTCCATTCAGGAACTCTGGGAGCCAAGAGATACATTCTTATCATTTTGGCAATGAGCTTTCGCTCGATATGGCTCGTACCCCGCGGTGCATTGTGCAATCTCTTCCACCAAATTGAACAAATGGATCAATTTAGTAACAAAGAGCGTGGCTATAAAGTGCACACGAGCACCAGCCGAGCAAGAAGTATGAGAATTGTGAAGTGAGTTGTAAGTTTTGCTCGATCCTAAACCCCTTTTAAGGGGAGCGGTTCCATGATTTAATTGCAAGTCCGCGCCCGGTTCAATGTTGTTCATTGTCCATGCCTCTTTTCTCCTAGCGTTATCTTTCTATTGGACTTGTCCAGAGTGCATTGTCCGTTGGCAGGATGCGCACGCTCTCCCGAGGTGTTTACTCTATTTGGTCATTTGTCTTCGAATCAAGGTGTACTAATTGTTTGCAACTTGTTTAATCGGGAAGGAGTGTAATTGACTTGTCTCAAGTTGAATTCGACCAACTCGAATGTAAATCTGACACAGATTGAATGAGTATTCATAGACAAGGCGGAGTGTGATGGTCACCCGGAAATGTTGCGACACTACCTTCCAGAGGCACGTCGGTGCTTTGTCGGTCGATGATTAGATTCATTAACCCCTAATGCCTTGACTGCGGCTAACCCGATGGCAGTGGCGTCATGATGAATCCTCTGGATTTTGATTCACTCACGCACCACTGCCTATGCTATTAACTCTTAATGAGCGAGTAAGCGCGGCCGATTTCGATAGTGGTAAAGCCAACCTTGTTGGTCTTGGTGGCCGTGATTAAGAATTCGGTGTCTTGATTTATGGTGTAGTAGCACACGAACGGTTCTAGGCACGGTGCATACCGCAACTTGCATCTGCTTTACATCCTCTCACTCCTTCATTCACTCACTCATATATTGATTTCTGTTGCCACGACAGGAGCACGCTTTCGAGTCGAGCCAGAAATACAAGGAAGGCAAGTACATCATCGAACTGGCTCACATGATCAAGGAGAATGGCTGGGAAGAGGAACAGAATCCGGAGAAGCGTCGCTGACAGCAGCTGGCCTGCGAGACTGGTTGATGTATCCCGCCCACCCGATCGGCAGGCCAAGTTGGACCCACCCTGGCTGACCTTGCCCGAGGTGTGACCCCTCTCTCTTTCTCCTACTCACCACACCACTCTCTCCTCTTCCCACTACCACCATCCCATCCCTTGATCAATTCCATCTCTAGAGGGACTAGACTCAACCGCGAACTACCTTCTTCATCACTTCTCCATTGGCAACCCCATTCTACCACGATGTCCTTATTTCACACACCTCTTCCTCAATTGCCTTCTCTCGACGATCACTTCTTCTTTCTCTCCATCACGATCTATCTCACTTCTAGTGTACAGTCTTTCTCTCTCTCTCCCTTTCTCTCTCTCTCTCTCTCTCTCTTAGGGTTTCAATTTGAATCTTGAATTAGGTTTCCTCCCTTAGCTTGTAAAGCCAAAACGATGCTAGTTGTTAAGAGTCCAGTCTCACTTACGTCCAGTCGCTTACGAGTGCAGCTTATTTTTCAAGAAGAGATGTTGATCAGCTGTACCCTTCAAGCCTGCCCTACTCCTTCCTCTCTCTCTCTTTCCCTTTGGCCCATCATCTGTGTATACTCCTCTTGTCATGCCCATTGTTAGTAGGCTAATATTACGAATCACCTGATATAACCTTTGTGCAGTACGGACACCCAGACCCACCCTCGCAGATCCATCCTTCATGACACCACTAAGCACACACCCCTTCACTCTCATCCATATACTTCTTCATATATATATCGCGTATATATATATGTCATTTCTATGTTTCTATATGTGATATTTTCTCTCTTTCTCCCTTTCTTCGTATCTCTCCGTTTTATTTTCGCTCGCTCTTCTCTTTCTCCTCATATGAATGTCGATATCTACAACACACACACCCATAAACACCAAACACACACCTACACACATGGAATTTTTTTGTATCGATCGCCCATCTTTTATTTTTACTTTCGTATTTTGTTGTGTATATAATATAACAAAAATCCTCATGACCCTCAAACATGCCCACACACACACACACACACTTTGAACTCAAACTTACGAATCTTTGTGTTAATTGTTTATCCTTTGGAAAAAGCTGAAACGTGCGATTACGATAAAAAAACATGCATTTGGTTTAAGAAAATCATCACCAACAAACTTTCTCTCCCTTTTGGATATTCAATTAGCCAGTGATATCTCTCTCTCTCTCTCTCTCTCTGCCTCTCTGTGTGGCCACCTCGCTTTTCTTGGTATCAAGGACACACTGGGGCCCTCCACACCACACCCCACTAGCTTTTATTGCTTCTCTTCTTTATTTTTTTGGTTTTTGCTTGATTTCTCTCCAGTTGTGCTTTCCCCTTCTCGATGTTGTATGTATATGTAACACATTCTGTTGGATTCGTTCCAAATGGAGGTGTCTAGCTTGATGTGAGACCCTATAGACTGATAGAGAAACAAACTTGCTTTGTGGCCTTTCGATTGTTACTATCGAAGGAAACCTTGTCACTTACATACACACACTTTCATTGGTGATGTGGATGATAATTCAATAAAAACCGTTTACTTTCTTATTTTACCATTCTGCACTCGAATTGAGTAATTGCTCGACTTTTCAATAGGTTGAATATTAGTAAATAAAATAAAATTATTTTTAAAAGTTCACATGGTCAATTATCGTATCAAAACAGTGGTGTTTTTCTGGGGTATGGCTAAATTTTCTCATTGTTTTCATCCATAGACTGTGGCGTTACCTAGCGGTAAGCGGACGATTGTCTTGCCGTCCACAATGCTTTGGAAAAATTAGCCATACCCCAGAAAAACACCATTGTATCAAAAAATGTACACCTGCGCCATCTAGTGAGTAAACATGTCTCTAAGAAATTACATAGAACCCGTGTTGCGCTTGAAGCCATTTTGGCCATTGTTACGAACTCGATAAAATTAAGAAATTACATTAATTTATATACAATTGTACAAAGTTTAGATTTATATTAGAAACCAGTATACTTTTAGACTTGTATTTAGACAAGATTAAAATTAAAACAAATTTTGTGTTTTAATTAAATAAATAAACTTGTGTTTTTCCGAATTTAAACTTGATGTTCAAATCAGGGTTCAAACAAATTTATTGGAAATTTTAACCTGTGTTGCGGACTCAAGCGCACCCCTGGTTCAAATTTAAACTTTAAAAATGGAGAATAAACTCAAGTTTATAATAATTAATTTTTAAACTTGAAAAAATTAAGTTTAACAACTTTCATTTCTTAGTGTTGTAGCTACAAGTTTTACTTTTTAAATTATATGGAAAAGTAAGGCTGTGTTTGATTTATGCATTACCACAGTTACCCTGCTTACAGAGAAGTAGGCTAAACTTGAAACATTACTGTATCTCTTTACCGCAAACATTGAAATTAATTCAAAAACGCTCAAATAATTTGATAAAATGAATGCTTCAAATTTAAAATGGTTTCTGAATAAAAACAAAAATTCAATATTAGTTTTAGAATTTTCCTGTTCCTTAAATCTATCTTTTACGTACGAATTAGAATTGTGTAACTGATGATATTCTCAGTTCTCAGAAATTCTCGAGAACTTATTCATATGTAAAGAATTTAATAACTATCCAATATATTGAATTACCAATATTGCTTAACTCTAACCAGAATAATATTTTCACTTTATCTCTGACTCTAATATCAAAACGACGAGAATATACAAAGAAAACAAACTTTAAATTTTAAGTTTATTGCTTCTACTTGCTCAACTCAGACAGTCTATAAATTCTCAGTTTAAAATTTATTTTATTTTTAAACTTAAATAAATATCACCAATATATTAATGAATAATGTGGTCGTGGTTTTCTATGTTCTGTCATTTTTGGTATTCTGCCACCCACGTTTTTGTACTGTAACTTACAGTCTGTAAGAGTTACGCTACTTCCACTGTGCTTAACCGATTGGAATCTAACTTTCGTTGTTGTGATTCGAATTCGTTACCAATTCGAATCTAACTTTCACTGTTGTGATTCGAATCCTTAACAGATTTGAATCTAACTTTCTGTGTTATAATTCGAATTTTGTGGATAAATCTTCGAATTCTCTATCAATTTGATTCGGAATTAAAACTTTTCCAATTCTTGCTCAATTTGATTTGATTTTTATTTGCATAACCCAATGAATTAACTCGAATTTGACCTCGGCGGTTCTGCTGCAGTTTTTTTACAAGAGGCAGACAAGCAAGCTTAGATGTTTATCACAAAGTCTATCTAGGTTAAACTGCAAAACAAACTCAAAAGTTAAAATCTAATCGAGCTTGGTGTTTTTGTTTCAAACGACAAGAAAAAGTACTCCAAGTAAAAGTGTTATCGCTTCGATTAGTCTGTCCGAAGAGGAGGCAAAGCTCGTCGTCGAATCACTTTTCTCGGTTGGTTGTTTTGTCACACATATATATAACGCAACAAAAAAAGCAGTAAGAGGGAGAACAAATATATTTTGTATTTTACGATTTTCTACCCATTTGATCTATGTATCTCACACAGCAAGTTTGTCGCCTGGTGCTGCCAATTTGCCAATTAGTGCACACAAACACACACGACCGACCATCATCCACCCTGGTCGGTGCCAATTTTCTTTCTACCACCTCTTCTCTCTCTCTCTCTCTCTCTCTCTTTCTCGGTTAAACTGAGCTAATTGTCGCACCCGGACTAAAGTTGGCTTCGTTTTGGAGCAACATTGTGCACACACATACACACCGAGACAGACTTAGACTCACGATATACCAATCGATAGGTGCATTGAGAGGCATGCATCAGAGCAAGTGAGAGTCAAGAGATCTCGAGCAATACCCGTTAGCAGGCTTCCAGTTTTCTCTAATTAAATTGGCTACAATTAGCTTTGTCTAGTGATGATCGGTTGCTTTTTATAACTCTCTCCCATTTGATAATGAACTAAGTGAACAGATTGAACTGTACCGGCTGGATTAGAACAATTGCAAGGATTAAGTCTGAGATCTCTCACTTACCAATCGTATAGATGTCGTTGATTCCTCTTCACATTTCAAGTATTCACACTACAGTAAAATTCTAAAATATAGATTTTAAAAAATACAATAAAAATAAATCAGTAAAATAAATAAACTGTCTAACTAAATTAATGCAAGTATGATATAACAGCAGCAAATATATATCATATCATTATAATAATGGAGTAAAAAAGGTTGCACTCCAACGAACACCTCTCTCTGTCTCAAGATTGATGTGCCTTGTTGAGTGTCACCGTCTAAATATCTCCCATGACGAATTGCAGTTGATCTCAAATTGATCTAAAATTAGTGTCACACCGAATTGTATTCCGTTTCCATCTCCAATTAGGCGCCTGCAGCAAAGTGAACGATCGATCGCCGATGATCCACAGCGATCAGTCCGCTTAATGACTCATCACTGAGCCATCACTGATGATGATTGATTCCTCTGGGCAAGTGAACCAAGTGATCAAACCGCCGACGAGACACTTTCACTTGGTCGCGCATGATTAAGCCTCCCGCTAGAGTGATCTGCACCGATCTGGTTGATCAAACTCTCACCGGTAATTGGAGATTAAGACGATCAAAGATTAGAGGCGTGTCAATTCCAGGAAGTTTATTCTCGGCTTTAGCGTGGGTGAGAATGGACGACGTAACTTAAAATAACAATGAGACAGATGGGACAACGCATCAGTGAGTTATCCTGGTCGCAACACACTGGATAACCCAACACCAGCGCTACTGTGCATATGTAACTATTAATAAAACTATTACTGCGTTTTTTCTTCTTTCGTGATAGTGTTGGTGAAAATTTGATTGTTTAACATTGAAACATACAAGAAATTTGTAATAGTTTTATCAATAGCTTTATGTACACTGTTCATATGCTGTCTATTGTTTCCCTGGTATTGGGTTACCCACTAGTAACGCGCTTTGTGGGTGGCTTTGTATGCCTCTTGCCATCCTAACACGGACAATGTTACACTGTTACAACGGACACTCTCGGAATTTAATGACGCTAAACTTAACCAGTATTTTTGTTCGAGAACTTTCTCATACACTGATTTGTGTTACTGGTCTTGAAAGTAGCCGCAACACAAACCAGTGTACGAGAAAGTTCCCGAACAAAAATACTTAAAAAACTTATAATATAATAAGCCTTTTAAACTAAATACTTTTGTATAAAAAAATATAAACAGCATAAATTTTAAGTGAAATAAGATCTTTACTGATATTAATCACAAACTGACAAAGATGAGCGGATTGATTTGTTGCTTGGCCAATGAGTTGAATTAACTACAGTTTTACAATTGATAAGTGGTGCGGCAAAAGTGGTTGGCATGGTCAATGGTTTCTAATTGATTTGTAACCAAAAGCGTCGCTTATTTTGAAAGGTGAAGTAAGCGCGATCTCGGCCTCCATCATTAGAAGATCATTAGAACCACATCTAAGGTTCATCAATTGCGAATTTGTGCCAGTGACGAGTGCAGAATAAATCCTCTTGGTCAATCTCACCAAAGAGGGAGAGAGAACATTATCATCAATAATCGATACCCTCACAGCTTCATTAGTTGGGTTGCACTGGTAGCGATTAGCGATTCCAGTGGGCGTGTTCTACTGTAGCACTAGTGCTGGGTGATTGACAGTCAATCAGTCAAATAGCAACGCCGAGTGTCAAAGTCTAACTTCACAACCAGTACTCTACTGCACGAATGACACATGAGCACGCGAGTCATTGTCTAGCACGCCAGATTAATGCTTCCGGTGAGTTCAGAATTGCAGTGGTTGAGTGCAGAACTCGATGATGGTGAGCATTGGATGCGGGTGCAACACTGGCCATTGTCGGCATAGGGTGAATTCCCCAGCCTGGTTGACAGGTGGTTGCGAAAGGGGTGAGTGCGCCAGCAAATAACCAGTGAAAGTTGGCTTCCGATCGATGTCAAGAAAGAGGCCATGGCCTCTGCAGTGGCTGTAAAACGCAACTTCTCGGCCATGCGCTACATCAAACCCACTAGCAATACAATCGATCATCTCGTCTAGATATTCTTCTGTTTAGTGTTCATTGTTTGCTTATCTCTATTAAGTGATACTTATTAAGATAATTAACTATTTGTATACCAGTCAATTTACCTAATAGGTAAAACGTAAATAACAACTGTTTTATTTATTACAACATTAAAGTAAAACAACTTATGTAAAAAAATTATAAATATCGATATATATAGAGTGTATGATGATTTGTAAGCAAGGTTCAATGTTGTAAATAATGCAATGAATTTTGTATGATTTGTATGGGGCCTAGCACTATGATATCATGAGGCCAGTGAATAAATTTTGCATCGAATGTTGCTGTTTCTCTCTAGTTTATCACCCGTCAGACACAAAACTAACAATTGTTCTTGTCAGCGAGAAAAAAGCTGAGCACAGCTAAAACATGCCTTAGAAGTGTGCAGTGGTATACAGTAGCAACAGATGTCAATTGGCGTTTCTTGTCTAGCTGGTGAGTAGAATGAGCACGCGTGGGCACACTGTCTCCAGGGCACGCTGCCACAAAGTGACCACTTGGGCACACCAGACAGTGATTAATGCTCACAATTGGTACGCGCGCCCGCTGCTCAATTGCTTTTCTACTTTAACGAACATATTTCCAATGTGAACAATTTGATCATCAATATCAATTCTGGCAACGTTTAATTGACTGGGGGTAGATTTGTCGATTCAAGTTGTTAATGAAGACGAGACGAGATACGAGTGACACAGTTTGATTATGTGACACATGGACTATAGTAGTACAGAGTCAAGGTTCAATCGATTTGGCCTCAGTAACGAACTCTTCCTGCTGCTATGGTGTACTGTGCCGTCTGCGCTCACAGTCTATTAACTCAACAAACTTGACTCGCATCGCTAGTGCCAATCTCTGGTCGTCCTTCCGCATGCTCATCAACTTGATGGTAACTCAATTGGCGACAGTCGCGTTCCGGATAACCCGTTTTAGTAATAATAAATGAAGTTTCGTTAAAAAACGTATTAAGGTTGGATTAGTTACAAAGTCTTAGTTAATTTTTAAATTTTATTATTATTGTTGTCTCTACTTGTTTTACTCGATTCTGGAGTGAATATTAGTAGTAGTATGATTGAATCATAAGCCATATGTAGCATCAATCTGGTCAGCTGGAATAGAAGTGTGAAAATCGGTGTATTTGTGTATGTGTAACACCGAGTGAATTTCACTCAAATGGGTGTTAGCGACACCGGCGTGTGCGTTCTGCTCTTATCGAAATGGTGAGTGGTAATCAAGGCGGATGATAAGGTGCTCGGTGCCCTCCCCATAGCTTGTACTACTTCGGCCCTCAGTGCAGGATGGCGATAACACCCGCTCGTCGTGTGCCGTCCTCGCACACTACTCTTTATTTAGCTTAATCTCACGCGTACACCTCTCTATCCATTCCAACACTTTACATAGACTTTCAAGATCACAGCGCCTTTACTTTACTTGTCACCTAATTAGCAATTGTTTCATCCACTTCTTGGTTGACCTACCATATCGAATGTTTTTTGATTTGATGAATTTTCACGGATTTTTGATACACTCCGACACTAAAGATAAATCAATCATCACAACGGTTTTATTCGGATATGTGTTTTGATAAAGAAGATTTGTTTTGACTTCAAACAATCTTTATATCTCTTTTCTGATTTCTTTATTTTACTTCTTATACTTAATGAAGCTTGCTGGAGCTTAAAATGTCAACGGGATTCTCTTAAGACAAAATTCCATCATTAACTTAATTGATATTAGCGAGACAATTTACACTCCTAAATTGGTGTGCAACTTGTAATTTTGTATCAATTGCAGAATCTCATTACACAATTATACAAATTTTTAGAATTCATAATTGGTGTGATTCTAGATTGAAAAAAGCAGAAAAGGTATTAATAATAATTTAATAATCGGTACACCTCGTTGTGGGATGTACTAAGTCGTTATCCGTTGCGGTGAGATTTACATTTATAATGTTTTACTCTGACTGGCATTGGGGCCAATAAAAAAAGAAAGGGGTAAGATGAGCAAGTCCGCAAAGAGGTATGGATGCTAATTTAGCAATTGATGCTGTGCCCACTGGGCTCTCAGATGATGTCTGACTCGGGTTGGTTGAGAGCAGCATCCCTTGACGACAGTGACTGCAGCCATCCAGCGGATGGAGGACAAACAAAAACAAAAGAAGCGAGCATGTGAGTCAAGCTTACTTGAGAATTGAATTATGCAACAAGATGCTTTCCGATCGATTGATCGATCGATGGTGCGCGGTGTGCGATAGGCATTGAGCATCAGATCATGCCTCAACAGCAGCAATTGAAAGATGCACAATGTAAAAACTCGTTTTATTTTTCACCTCTGGCACACCAATAGTAAACGCGACTGCCACCGGCACAACATCACCATCACACCAGGCGCACGACAGCGGCATCTCTGTCATCTTTCTCGTCGATAGTTGGATGATGATGACTTATCTCTCGGTCTACTCTACCAACTCTATCAAGGGTTGCGCAAGTCCCGCCGCACGGCAAATGGTTGGTTTGCGCGCGTTTACTCACTCACCCGAGCCGCATCATCACTAACTCTCTTTCTCACACATACCCGGGTGGCTCCAAATGATACAGAGTTTCTTTTCCAATCCCCATTTGCCGCCGATTAGCTCAAACAGGAATTCGAGTGGCGCGGGGGCAGGCGACACGTACGGGTGCGAGGGCGACTATCCAATTCGCTCCCATCCCAACATATCCAATATCTGATCCGAAATAACCTGGTTGCGCTAGTTGTCTATTTGAACTTTTAATCTTGGACTATTTTCAGCAGAAATTATACAACTTACATATCATATCAAAAATCTCTCATTTTACTCTTTCCATTCCAAAACTTACAGAAATAATTTCAGTCAGCATTGAAACATAATTTAAGAACCAAATCGAAATTTAAAAATTACAATTTTCAATTTTACTTAAATCATTTTGTGGGTGAACTAAGCAAAACTTTTAATAAAAATTATCAACAGTACATTGTAATCAGTTTTAGAACCAATTCTCTATCCACCCTTTCTCTCTCTTTCTCTCTCTCTCTCTCTCTCTCTCTCTCTCTCTGAAAGTTGATGTCCCTAAACGTTTTCTTTTAACTTGGTGACTCAAGTATTCTCGAAAGTAGTGGGGAATCACGTTTAGATTGAGATATCTGCTTGTAGTTGTCATGTTTGTTCAATTGAGTTATTAATTGATTAAATATAGTTTACATACCAAAAAGTTTTCGGTTCACCTTGAAAAGCAACATGTGCATGCGAGTAGAAGTGAGTATGAGGGAAAGTGATTTTTCGATTTTAAATGCTCTATTTCATATCGAGTTTTAATATGTTTAAGATAAGAAATCTAATAATCCAAAATCGCAATCCATCCGAAGTCATCCAAAAATTGAGATCGGATTGAATAAATCGGCTGGCCAAATGCACACCTCTAAAAACGGGCGGTGTGGCCAGTAGTGGCAGTAGTGCCAGTGGCGCCACACCGGTAATCTGCCTCAGGTAACTTCACTGAGTTGCCGACCTACTACCACCGCACGGCCAGTTAGCAGTAGCTCGTAAAGTTGTCAAAGGGTTCACTTTGCACTCCACTCTTCCCTCACCGCGCGGCAATTTTGGGTGGAAAGCAAAACATTTTGCCAACATTATCGCAAACGATAAGAGAGAAGAGGACACGAAGGTGCTGCTGCAACATAAATCTTACCGGTGTGCCTTCTCAACGAGTTACATTCGGCTCGCGTGAGCGCCAAAATCGACATCTGGCCCCGATCTGACCGGCTAGAGTTTGCGCGCGTTCCCAACACTTACCCAATATCTCGTAGCATAGATGACATCAAGTTTCGGAATGACACTCAAAGGGGAGGGTCTTTGATGACAGCTTACTGATAGCGTCGACAACTTTTCTCCGCTGCTCTCACAGTGTTGACAAATCAGTATTTTGCACTGTTTACTGTCACTAAAGATTTCTTTTAATAACTTTCCGCATCATGGTTGACAATGATTCTCATGGTTGATTTGCTTTGATTTCGCCTCTCACTTGACTCAAGAAAAGAACGAAAAGAGAGAACCACGACATACCTTGCTGAAGTGAGCAGATATGATCACGGTGCAGGCTATTGACACATCACTTGTATTCCGCCAGTGGCTATATTTTCACCACATACATCATCATCATAGTGTGCATCTAACATGTTGATATGCTGTTATTACAATTATAACAACACCAAACAGCCATTAACAGAAAAAAATCAAATGATTGCACTGACTCACTGACCTGACCTGAAATCTATTTTTTTGTTACTCGGAAACACGACAAGTTGTTTCTTATCATGCAAGTTTTGCCATCCAATAGTCAATAACTCGGAATCGTTCTAAAAGTCATAAATCAGACCGCGGTAAGCACCCAATTCGGGTTGCACAAGTGTTCTCAATTTGTTTTAACTCTGCTTTTGTGCAAAATTTGTGTTGCGAAATTGGTGTAAAGTCGGACACGTGAGCCCGAGTTTACAAACTTAGTGTGAACCTGAGGTGAAAAGAGTTAAGTGGTCATTGACTTGACTAGTCTCTAAAAATATTTAACTAGCAAAAGCATTAAAAGAGGTAAAAATTACCGTAATGAAGATGTAGTTATCTGTTTGCAGTTATTAATCAGCAATATTTGAAGGGCAGGGTGTGTCTCTACCAACACGAACCTTGGGGGCCCTATTATCCGGGCCAAAACGGTGCTGAGCTGGTCGTTACGTAAATTGCATCTGACTTGTTCATACAAAGAAACTAGACGACGAAAAAGCCGGATCAGGGTAAATTAAGTAATTTTTTGTTCAACTTTGCACTGACCTTTAACCTCAAATCTAAGGCTGCATGATGCAGGTTGTATGGAGCTCACTGGTCACTCAACCCTGTCGCACTAGCATTTAACCTATCCCGGTAATTTTAAGTGATCACGTCTACGTGAATAGCACCAAAGGAAACTTGGTGTATAGATTACGTAAAGAGGCACCAATCCTACATTCTACTACATGCAACCATGCTCACCTAAACAAAAAGGGTGAACTGAGTACAGTGAGGCTCAGTGACCCCAGGCACAAAAAAAACTAATTTATTTTTTAGTTATGTAGGCTACTGAGAAAGTATCAATCATCGGATCTTATAGTTTTTAAGCACATTAATAAACAATTAGCAACAAAAATGATAAGGCTATTTTATAAAATCAATTGAATCTTAAACATCAATGAATCCTAAACTTTCTATAACAAGTAAACCATAGAAATGCTCAAGTAATTTTTTATATATATAAATATCTTATAGGTTATAGAACAAATAATAGAGAGCCAGGTCTTACAGACCGAGGCTCTCTAACTTATAATTAAGATTGGGAATTATAATATTAAATATTAGAGAAAAATTAATTTAATTATATAAACATAAAAATAAATGTTTACATCTGCAACTCTGTTTTCAATTAAATCACTATAGCTTTAAAATTTTTATTTTTAAATCTAGAACATCGTCAAGCATATATATTAATCTAAGAAGCTAAATAAACCTATAAGCACTCTAAATCCATAGAATATGTTGTTAGGTTACTGTGATAAAACTTAGAGCAACAAAGTTACAATTTTACCCTGTAAAAATGCACTATATAATCCAAATAATAGCTATTTATGCATAATTTGAGTTGAGTGAGAACAATGATCAGCAGAAAATAAACAGGCTTAAGTCAAGAGATGCGGGCCGAATCGCTCAACGAATCGCTATCTAGCCAATGACACGTAACAGAGTACATAACAAGCATAAATGATCATAAGCCAAAGGTCGCCTTTCACAGTGCATTTAAGCAGGATCGGTAGCGGCGGCGGTATCGCTTTGTTCAACAACAGACTCAAGGTTGCTTAAATTGCTCACGAAATTGTCTTGAGTGTTGAATCACCAGAATGGTTTTGTGAGTTAATCTACTCAATTCTGCGAGTGACAAGTAATTGAGAACTTTGAACACAGAAATGTAGTATATATATAACGGCAAGTAGGAGAGTCATCCACGTGACTTGATTTAGTTAAAGCTACCCAAAAACTTGAGAAATTCAATTTTTATTATTTTATTAAAACAGAAAATATGAATATAATATAAATATATTTATAAATATTGAAAAATTATTAATTTTAAAATACATTGGGTAAAATATTAAAAGTTTAGAGAGAAAGAATTGTATAATTATGTAACACATACCACTCATAGGTTTACTAACTCGTATGACAGAAAAACTCCCAATTTGAATATTTTGCACTTATTTAATTTACGAATTCGTTATAGATAATTTATATTAACACATTGTTTTGCCTGATTTGAGCAACAGAATTAACCCTTTCGCTCCCAAAGGCGCTATCGGGACGTATGTGTCCCGCGCATTCAATTAGCAGTATAAGGCTTATCTTTTGCTGATAATCTTTGGGATCGAAAGGGTTAACCCAAACGCCAAAAAACTGCACTTATCTACGAAAGCAACTTCATAATTGATCTTAAAGTGCCGTTTTTCTTCCAATTCCATTTTCGTTTGGGTTAAGCTGAGAGCCTTATTTTATTTAAAATTTTATCCTAACGTGAAATATTTTTGATGCTGACTCACGATTTAATCGCGGAGAAAATGCAATCAAAAAGGAACAATACTAAATCTAAAAGTGAACGACCCCCACGGAAACACCAACTTAGTCTTACTTCGTTCATCGTCTTGAAGAACCTCTTCGTCTACATATTGACAATATAAAAACATTGACTTTCCTACTTTTAATTATTTATCTATGACTATACCTATACAAAAAAAACCCAAAAAAGAATAAAACTTAAAAACCCAGCCACAACTTGATCTTGTCTCAAAACGGCCTAAATAATCTTAGGGGACATGTACATACAGTAGCTCCCCAGGAGCACGCATACAAAATAGAAAGGGAAATCTGTTGTGCGCATGCGTTGCTCTTTGTGTTGTGTATGCTTTTAGCAGCTCCCCGGTGTGTAGTGCAGGATCAGTGCTCCTGGGGCGCTACTGTATCTCTCTCTCACTCACTCTCTTTCTCCCTTTTTCACTCACTCACTCACTCACTCACTCACTCACTCTCTTTTCTCTCCTCTCTCTCTCTCTCTCTCGCTCTCTAACTCTCACTTATTTTCTCTCTCTCTCTCTCTCTCTCTCTCTCTCTTTCTCTCTCTCTCTCTAACTCTTTCTTTCTAAATAGAACCATGTCGCAAAAAAGCTCTAAACGAAACCAGTCAACTTCTATTTTCGTTATCGGATTCAAGATTTACTTGTGGCAAGTTTTAATATAAAATTTCTCTCTCTCTCTCTCTCACTCACTCTAACTCACTTTTTTCATTTTTCTTACTCTCATTCACTCTTTCTCTCACTTTCTCTCTCTTTCTCTTTCTCTCACTCACTATTTCTCCCTCAGTTACTCACTCACTCACTTTCTCTCTCATTCACTTTTTCACTCTTACTCACTCTTTCTCTTTCTCCCTCTCTCTCTCTCTCTCTCTCTCTCTCTCTAACTCTTCCTTTCCAAATAGAACCATGCCCCAGCAAAGCCTTAAACAAAACCAGCCAAATTCTAATGAATATGATTCAAATGCAAAATTTAACCGCACATTTTTTCGAATTCGAAGTACAATTCTCCTCATATCTAACGCAATTGCAATCGAATCATCATTCGAAAGAGAATCAACGGGAAAACCTATTGAAAATGCTATCATTTGCCGAGTATACCGAAGTGAAACGTATCGAACTGGCACGCATGCGCCGTCAGTGGATCGGGTACTTCTATCGACTTGATTTGGATCAATTGACTGTTCGGTATAGCGTGGAATCACTGATGCTAAGCCAGATTGATGCACTTGATGAGTTGATTCGACGGGCTTTGATTTATGTGAAATCTAATGCCAATAATCAAACAAGAACTAATAATGGGCAAAATATTAGTGAGCCTACGGTAAGATCATTTTTTAACCCTTTCACTCCCAAAAGTGCTATCGGGACGTATGTGTCCCGCTCATTCAATTAGCGATATAAGGCTTACCTTTTACTGATAATCCTATTGGGATCGAAAGGGTTAATTAACAGTCGCACTACCCAGTTTTTAATGGTTTGCAAAATCGTAAGCAGAGTTGCGAATAAATCATATTTTTTTACAAAAGAGCCGGCGCTAAACTCGAGTTAATTCGAAGGGTTATGCAAAAAATTTGAATTAAATAGGAGCGAGAATTGGAAAAGTTCAAATTCCAAATAAAATTGATGGAGAATTTGAAGATTTATGCACAAAATTTGAACCAAATTGGTATAAAATTCGAATCATAACAGAGAAAGTTAGATTCGAATCGGTTAAGAATTCGAATCACTACAGTAAAAGTTAGATTCGAATCGGTTAAGAATTCGAATCTCAACGCTACTCTACTTCCACTGTGCTTAACCGATTCGAATCCATTGTTGTGATTCGAATTCTTTACTGATTCGAATTACTACAGTAAAAGTTAGATTCGAATCGGTAAAGAATTCGAATCACAACGCTACGCTACTTTCACTGTGCTTAACCGATTCGAATCAATTATTGTGATTCGAATTCTTTACAGATTCGAATCAAACTTTAATATAAAACTTACATAATTCAAACACTAATATAAATTATTATTATTATTATTATTATATTGTAGTTTACTCAAAATTACTTAGAAGCCATAGGTGAAATAATGAACAGATTGAATCAAGCTAAAGGAGAAAATTTTCGCTTATCAAGAGCCTGGGAACTCTACCGGTGTAATGTCACCAAGGAAGAGTCAATCAAGAGATATCTCGAATCAATAACAAATCTAACGCCAAGTCTTCTAACGGTGGTTGAGAAAAATCTATCGGAAACCAATGTTAATGAATTTAAATTTGAAAGAGAAATGACTACATTTCAGGTCAAAAATCTGATAAAATGGAATCATGTGTTTTATAATGAGTACCGGAAGTTCATTGAAGAAAAGAAGAGATCACTTCCGGATGGGGAAAACTGTGCTTCGCCAAGATTGGTAAGAAAAAATTGTTTTTCAAAAAAATTAAGATTAATTTTACGTTAAACTAACTTTTTCTTATATATTAATGAATAATATGGTCGTGGTTTTCTATGTTCTATGTTCTGTCATTTTTTGGTATTCTGCCACTCACGTTTTTGTACTGTAACAGTTACGCTACTTCCACTGTGCTTAACCGATTCGAATCTAACTTTCACTCTGTTGTGATTTGAATTCATCACCGATTCGAATCTAACTTTCACTCTGTTGCGATTCAAATTCATCACCGATTCGAATATCTAACTTTCATTCTGTTGTGATTCGAATTCATCACCGATTCGAATCTAACTTTCACTCTGTTGTGATTTGAATTCATCACCGATTCGA
>WURS02075604.1:0-10320 GCA_011762765.2 Rhinocypha anisoptera | reverse complement strand
TCATTTATCCTGCTCTTTTTTCACAGATGTATTTTTACCACTGTCGATCCATATTTAGGGAAAAAAGATGATGACATGCAACCTCTAAAAGAGCTGAGAAGGTAGGTCAGACCCATTCTTGTGTACTAGGTTGTCACCAGAACCGAACAATCACTTTTGTCTCAAAATCTTTTTCAGTTACAAACTGATAATGGATGAAAAACTGCGGCCTTACACTGGTGACTCTCCTGTAATGGGCATTCATCTAGGACTGCGTAAGCGTGGAATGGTTAAGGTTGGAGACCTTGTACTTGCAGGGATTAGTTAAAATTCTACCCAAATACTCTAGAAACAATTAATACATAGCTATAAACATAGAGGGCTTTATGGTTTAGGTGGATATATTTTTGTAGGAATTTATCAAAGCTAATGTTTGGATTAATTGCACATTGGAGTACATGTTACTTTCTTCCCCGTCATAGCTATTTTTTGTACATGCGCAATTGTTGAGAAAGATTTTTTCTAGAATTTTATACATTCAATCAGTGGTTCCCAAACTTTGTGGACTCCCTGTGATGAAGATAGAAAAGATAAATATGTAGAAAGAAAATTCCAATATTTTTATAACTGGATTCCAGTTTATATGCTTTTTTCAGTATTAATTGGTAAAATATAAGTACTATTCTTTGATTCATATTTTTGTATGTGAAGTCCACTCTTATTTTATCTTTATTAACTGCTTGAGTATTTTTGGCATGCAAGTATTCATTCTTTTTTTTATTTCCTTTTTTTTAATTTTTCTTTGGTGTTTTTTTTCTTTAAAATTTTTTCCTTTTCCTTAAGCAGTTTTTGGAGAGGCACAAGAGTAATATTTTTTGTGGTTAAGGGAGGCACCAAAGAAAACATTTTGAGAACCTCTGAATTGTATGGGAAAGTTGCACATAAGCATATTCACGAGTATGACCTTAGAATTTGTTAAGGTGTGGCTTTGTGCTGCCCAGCAGTGATAATTTTCATAGCTCAATTTGTTATAACCTATAATAAAACACGTAACATAGTTAGTCCAGAAGTGGTGCTTGGATAGTGGGTAATGTAACCAATGCTAGTTGTCAATTATTTCACCAATGTTTGTATGTGATTGTCTGCTTTCCAGTACCATATAGAGCCTACCACAGTCTGTGATCCATTAAGATTGCACTCTAATGTTTTTATTTCTCTTAATGTGAAAAAGGGCCCATTACCCCAGTGGGTAGAATGCTCAGCTGCTAGATTGGGGGGCCCTGGTTTCAAGTCCCAATAAACATTACAGATTGTTTAACCTAATCCGAGTACATACCAGATCTTTCTGGGAAACTACTTACTACTGGGAAAGGATCCCTCCAACTCTTTGTTTTAATGCAACGTGCCATGGGACTTGGTACCTTGCTTCATGTGAACTTCATGCTCACCTCTCCAATTGCATACACACAACTGACCTTTGGGTTGGAAACTACATATATATTTTATGCAAATTAAGGAATGCTGTCCTCATCTTTCTTCATTGCAAGGATGGAAACATGCTTAATCGATACACTCCTAGCAATCTTGGTCTCAGTTTTTATGGATGGGTTTCAAGGGATTTCCTTTTTAGCTCACCACAAACATGACATCATTTTGAAGTAATGCTCTATTATGGTGGATTGCTGTGTAAGAGCCAATAGAATTTAGTGCCCTTAGGGAGAATTATAACATTACCAAAGGAGATCTTACATCATGCTTTCCTTGGAACAATCTGTAATTAATATGAAGTAGATGGTCTGGAGAACACATTTCCCAATACTTATTCTTCATTTACTCTGACATTAAAACAATTTCAAATGCGTTGCCATTATCTTATGGATTCAATGACATCAGTATACTTTTTAGTGTTGATGTGAGCAATCTACTAGTGTAACATTCAATTGTGGGTGCATATTATTTTTAAAATAAAACATGGCACTCTTTCTTCCTTCATCCAACATTCTATTGCAGACCTATATTTTAGGTATTTTATTTCAAATAAAAAATTATTAAATTAATAGATGCAGTTTATTACCCTGAATAAACAAATCTTATTCATCTTAAAAGTCATGTTTGTCATCATATTCATCCTTGTCCAATAAATTCTCTGGATGATAAGTGTTTGTCCAGGGTGTTACTTCTTATATGAGGACATTTTCTGTGTCATAAAGAGCATTCATGCCACATTCTTTTAAAAGTACCCCTCCATGATTACCTTGTCTTTCAATTCAAAGAATTTCTACTCATTATCAAAACTACACTGCTTGAGTTGGTGGTATGCTGTGATACCATTATTTATATACGTATGCACTCTTTAAACCCTATTTAGTGCAGAAGAAACACTTAATATATTATTATGGATACATAAGGCTTAAAGGTGAGGTCTAATGACTTTCTTAATGTTGTGATATATTGGAATCTTATTCATTCATAAGTTTGTACAGTGCTGATTTCCACACCTCTATACTCCACTTTGTTTGTTGGATAAACTGACAATAGTTTTATAAACCCTTCAACAGAAATATAATAGGATAATTGTTAGTCAACAGTTCAGAGAAGGTAATGAATGTAGATGAAAAAAAGAATTCACAGTTCTTATCATTTTGAATGAAATAAGCTGACTCACTAAAGATGATGAAACATTCTCTCAGATTTTTTAAAATTACATTTATTCTTGCACAACCTAAAGATAATTCTTGAATATAGTAGAGTAATGTGAAAGAAAAACATAAATAGGCCATGTTTTATGTATATATAAAAATAGGCCTCTTTACAGTAAAAATAGGCAAAAATAGTTGTGATTTTTTAAAATGAGAAAACTCAAAATTGATTGCCACAGTCTTTCTTTTAAGCCCTTGTTTACTTAGACCTGAAAAATTAAGTGCCACATATTACCGCCGCTTTTGTGTCTCAGTGTTTAATATTTAACTCCAAAATGTTTGCTTTCTTCTTGCTATAAAACTAGACACTGATACTACCTACCATGAGTATGGTATTTTTAAAATAGTTTGAAAAGGTTTTTAGATCTGAGTGATCATTTTATCACATTTGTTGTCCAAATACGTTGCCTAAAAATGAAAATCCTTAATGATTGAAAATATATATGGGCATCTAGTGAAAACAAAATAAAAGGAAATACATAATTGTATATAAATTTTTGTCCATGGGAATTCATAAGCCACAGGGAGTATACTTATGAGTAGAGTAGTTGTTAATCAAACAGAGATTCCTAGGTTCAAATTCTATTAATCTGTTTTGACAACGTCTATCAAAATTCAAGTGTTGCAATTTTATGACTATTGGCTGAAGTCACAGTACCAGGGACAAGGAAAAAAACACCTTAATGTATGAATTTTCATTGCCTTAGGATAGTGTTTGAAGTAAACCATGCTGTACTACCACCAAACGAAAAATTTCTATTGGTCACTTGGATTGACATATAGTGGGAATTTTATGAAATGGTGGAGTATAGTTTTCTCCATTTCAAGGATAATGTTTTGCTGTTTCACATAAAAAATGCACAATACAGTAGTTTTATTAATTTCATCATGTGGTACTCTTGCAGTCTGAGAAATTAGATCCTAACCATCAATTGATTGTTCCTATCTTCTGTAAAGACACCACCATGACATGTTTCTTGTTTTTTTTTGCCATTCTTGCCACCATGCAGTATCGCCACACTATTCCATCGAATTAGGCATGACATTACTTCTGTAAGTCCCCCTTAATTTTTTAGGAAATCCTTGCCTTTAAATGAGGGATTGCAGATATTTTTTGCATAAAAAATTCTCAAAATATACTGAATGAGATTGAAAATGGAGCATTGTAATTCTTTGCCACACTTGATTTGCCCATAAAATCTGCCACTATTTAACACCAATAATAATTATTTATGTATGAGAATGTTCCATCCACTTATTATTTTAGGTCCTACTTAACATGTTTTCAGGAAGTGACAATCTTGAGTACATATACTGCCACAGTGGCCCAAATAACTCCTCCCCATAAAGTGCCTGATCTCATGCGCATAGTCCAAATTTTTGGATCAATTGCAGATCTGAGTGATTAGGCTGTGGTGCATGTCCATGTGCATGTGACCAATACATGTCATTTGTTGCTGAAAATTTGTAGAATATGCCATTGGAAATACACTCCAGTATGGATGGCATTTTAAATCACCATATAAACGTATGTACACCTATGTTCGTCACATAAATTCAGTAGTTAGTGTAACCCTTAGTTCTGGCTGGTATAGTAAACATATATGTATAGTTATATACTGAAAGATCATTCATATTATGATACATTTTGAAGTATAGGAAAGAAAAATTACAAGTTAATAATTCATAGTATCATAGAGTAATAAGAAAACCAAAACTCCTTACTCTATAACAGCACAATATCAGGAAAATATACAAGGAATGAGATTTATTATTTTAAAATCGATTTTTATAAATGATGGTTGGATTTTATAACAAATTATTATGGATATAGGCGAACATCTCAACAGTAGTAAATCCAAGAATATATTAATTTTTCTCTTACATTGAATTGAGTATATTTGTCACGTCTGATAATCATTAGCAATTGATCACAGAAATATTTTCTTTTGTTGGGCACTCAGGTGTACAGACACGTAACTTTAAACATTTTATTTTTAGCTCTGAATGATGGAGAATCCAATCACTTTGAATCCAGAAAGCTTATATACATCGTTTCAGCCTTTAGTTGAATTTACAAAAGTGTGGAAATGTATACTTGTTAGCATATACAGAAAGGTCAGCAGTCTTTTCTTGAAATAGCATTATATTTTAACTACTATGTCAGTTCTGTTACCATAAATTACAAATATGACTGATAATTTATGGATGAGTTTTTCATATGGTGATCCCCCTTATGAATCACAAAATCTTGCCCTAAATCAAATTTGCCCTTAATCCCTCAATCAATTTTGTCGTCTTCATTTTTAAAGCTGTTAAACTTATATTTTGCTCAAAGAATGTTTTGATAATTTATGAATATATTCAAACAGCGATGTAACTTTATGAAAAAACTATTTAAGCAATATAGTATGACATGATTTTTTAATAAGTTTTGATTTAATCCTGTATAGCTAAAAGTTGATTATATTTTTATATTCATTACAGATACTGAATTAACAGCTCTTACACTCTTTACCTTTTGTAATGTGAGTTAAAATTGGGCTTCTTAGGTCGAAAGAATTGAAATTGTTAATAGAAAATTCCCTGAAAAACCTAAAGAGGGCCACTAATATAGAAATATATATTAATTTTCCAGTGAAATTTATCTGTCACTTAAAAGGGACCATGTCATGTTTTCTCAATTTATTTCGATTCATTCTGAGAATTGTTAGGGAAAATACAAAGCTTTGCAAATGTAGTTTTTGTGAATTTTTCAGTGATTAGAAAATCAGTTCCAAAACCATTAATTTTCTCCTTGCCAGGATTTCCTTGCAACCAATGTAAATATAAAGAAGCCATCAATTTTACTAACACTGAAACAATCTTTCCCAGGATAAATACTAAGATCATTTTGTGATTATCATGCCTAAAGTGACAAAACTTACCCTTTGCTGTTGTTCACATACAGTGATCTTGAAGTGAAGTAGTGCACATTTGCTAGAATTTCCAGTTGCTTCACTGGGGCTGTAGATAAGTGAGAAGACCTGAGAAATAATCGCCGAATGTTAGTGGCAAATTTAATTAATTGAGAATGTTTGAAATAATTACATTTAAATTACCAAAACGCATAGAAGCATAGAAATTTGAGATGTTTGGATATTCAGTATTATTTTGTAAATGAATGGAGATACATGGCATTTCTTTTTGTTTTAAATCCCCATTTTATCCTCTAGCAGTGGGCCTTCAGTCTCGGTTTGATCTCTCCATGGTCAGACCATTAGGTGGCATTTGAAAGCAGTAGAGAAATTAAATAGAATGTAGCATATGCTTTGAGTACATATTACTAATTGTTAAACTTAGCATAATTTCTTTTCTTTCATTCTAATATTGTTGCCGCCCCAATTGGTAATATCTTTATTTCTGTCATATGGCTATTTATACCCTTATTGACTACAACTGACACCAATAGCAATAAATATGAACATTGTTGGGTTCAGCTTGATGGCTGTCCTATTTATAGAAGACCTTAATTAGTATTTTAATGGTCTCTTTCTTGGAAATTGTTTACTAGAAAAATTTGTAAATTCTTGTGTGTTGGTTAATAAGATTTTGCTGCTTGTTGGGTGAAATCATTTCATAACTTGTTTGGGCATTTCAAAAAATATTTGTGATAGGCTTAAGCTTTTATTTTTATATGAGAAATATTGTTATTTACTAGTATTTTTTAAATGTTACTAATATTGAATAAAAATCATTTTGTCCAATTCATTGTCATATATTTTTTCCATCACCTTCCAGTTGAAGTAATGAAATGTCGAAAGATTTAAGATTGCTATTATAAATTTCATTACAGGCATAATATTTTAGGTAGATAGATACACATTTGATTGAGTGGAGGAATTTGAGCTTAAATCTATGTTCATAGTATCATTTCAAGTACAAACAATAATTAATATGTATAAAAAAGAAAAGTTTTATACTGATCTTACTTCTTAGAAGCTTTTGAGATGTGATTTTTGTGAAAGACGGAGAAAGTGAAGCGGATGGAGAAGGGAACTAATGAAGAAGTTAGGGGAGGAGAAGACATCATTGAGTGAAATTCAAAGAAGACAGGAAAGGTGAATGAAAGGGGCACTCAAGAAGTGTTAAGTTTTTGAAGACAGTATTAGAGGGTTGAATGTTAGGTTAGCAAGGCAGAGGTATTAACAGAATATGTATTTTTAGATAGAATGATAGCTAGTAAGAAGAAGAGATTTGTATTCATAGTACACAAAATTTGTTCATTCAAGTTCTTACAGTGACTTGATCATTTTGGGCCCATAACCCATTTTACTTTTACAAAATAAATGTCCTTTTGCTATCAGACCAAGAGGAAAAAAGTGCTTTCTAGACTATTCCAGAACACACTGAGGCTTTATTCACCATATGTTCACACTCATACATAAAACAAAAAATATATAATAAAACATAAATTATTTAAAAAACTAGATTGTAAATAACTAATAAAAACCAAGATTCAAATAATATTAAGGCAACATATTGTGAAGAGAGATAAATCTATTATTAACCTACATAAATCTGGACAAAAGTATATGATATGCAGAAGGGACAACTTTTTTTTGTTAAATATAGCAATTAAGCTTCCCACAGCCAAAAAAAAATTGAAATTCTCAGGTCAGTTTAATTTTGAGTGTTGCCTAACATAGAACTGGTTCCTTTGGCCATAGAAATGGCTTACCTTGTGTTGGAATAAACATACCTGATGGTAGAGACAGGAAACCAGATTGGATTGAGGTCCTGGGGCCCTAAGTTAGCTTGGTTAAAGAGAGTAATGGTTTTGAGATTTTATAACGAACAATGTTTGAGTGGCAATGAAGTTACCTTACAGTATGGTATGGTAGATGGAGTAGTTACTCTCTTGGGGGTATGTTGATAAGAACATAGATTAAATAAAAAATTCTGTTGATTATATATGAAAAGTGGTAGCTCAGCATTGGATCACACTGAGAGATGTTTCCAATGTACAAGTGGTAGTACCTAGTGTTTATGGAAATGCATAGTTTGTTTCCCTTGAGGAGTCCCAGCCACAGGATGAGTAAAGGTAAATCATGCAGAATTGTAAGAATTGCTCCCCAGTAAAAGTTGTTACCTGCCTTAATTCACATTACAGCATTAATGATCTAAGTAATCTCTACTGTGTAAAGTTACATAATAATAATATTTTTTTATTTGCCCAACAATCAGTTTTATAGGTATAAGGCATGTCAGATATTGATAAACCGGTCACTTGTCAAGTATGAAAACAGTAAATTCAGGTAAAACCATACCTACATTAAGAAATACTAAAATATAAGTATACATATAATTTGAAATACAAGTTCATAGTTCCATGTATTCTTTAATGCTATAGAAACAGTGGATCAATAAGAATTCTTTTACTATGCATGCAAAAGCAGAAGTGCTCATGGGCACTTACAGTACTAAGGAAAGTTTATTGTACAGGTTCAGGCCTATGACCTTAGGCCCCATAGCAGTTTTTTTCAAACGAACATATGGGACATGCAGGTCATTTTGTTGTCTCGTACCATAACTTTGAATGATGAGTTTGTAGCATATTCATGAAGGTTAGACCTTACACGCATCGAGCTCATAAGGATAAAAACACATTGAACTGGTAAAATATTTAGTTTTTTAAATAAGGGGCGACAAGGAGCATGATAGGTTTCATTAGCAATCAAACAGATAGCCCTCTTTTGTATTTTTAAAATATTTATAGCTTGGGTTGATGAGCCCCATACAAGTATACTATAAACAAGATGAGAGTGGAATAAGCCATAATTTAAAAGTATAAGGATGTTACTGGACACAGTAGATCTAATAATCCTGATAAGATAACATGGAGAACTCAGTTTGGAAGATAAATAAGCAATACGTACTTCCCAAGAGAGATGGGAGTCAACATGGACAACCAGAAATTTAGTAGATTCTTTCTGAGAGATGGTTTTCCCTTTAAACTCCACAGAAAAAGTGTTTAGTGGTTTATTTTCAGAATAAAAGTGGATCAGTTGCGATTTTTCAATATTAACATTCAAATAGTTATTGTCAGACCATTTAGACAACCGTTGACTAGAAATGGTTGCCAGACAAAGCAAGTCATCATGATGAGGAGATGCAAGGATGGCATAATATAATGGTAACATCGGCATAAACAATGAGATGAATACCCATTCCATTAGATCAGAGAACACATTTGTAAGGTCATTAATGTACAAGAGAAACAGTACAGGGCCCAGTAGATATTATGAACTATGGTTTGTTGTGCATTTCCTTTTTCATTTTAGTCCTGCTGGTTTCTTTGTTCATTACTCCAGTTTTGCTATATTATTTGATGAAAGAAAAATTTCATGATCTTCAATTTCTATTTTGGGAGGGGGTGGTGTAAGTTTTATTAGGGATTAGGTGTAGGAAGGGACTTGCAAATTTGACCCAATAAAGGCAATCTATTATTATTTCTATTGCCTCTGACCCATCATGCTGAAGGAATCCCACGAGTCTGGGGTTTATGAAGCTTCCCCCCCACTTCATCATGAGTGGGAGGTTGGAATATGAAAGGTAAGGAGGTCAGCGGAAGTGGGAGGCATGGATGGAGGGTGAGAGACAGTAGATAGTTGAGCTTTGTAAACAGCTGAATTAATATGATTTAATCTAGTGTCCAAATCACCATTATTCTCATCACCCTTTTCTTTCCCTCCCTTTCTCTTGATGCATTTCTGATGAACTATGGAGGCAAGAATCACACCAATTTATTTAATATCATTTGGGTGTCTTGGGGCAAGATCAACATTTGATGGTTGTCATTTTACCTATTCCATGTGTCTATATATTATGGGTTTCCGTGTCACAGGTGAGATAGAATCTAAAACGATATGACAAAAATGGGAATATGCATAGTCATTATATCAGACAGCATTATGACATTCACTGCCCCTTTATAAGGACTAAATCAATGGCCCTTGGCCCAAATGCTATGGATATTATCCTATACAACAAACTCAGTTCTCTTATAAAAGAGACAAATGGGATATCTAACTTTAAAATCAATGTGAAAAAGGAGCTGTGAGACAAGCTGTTCTATTCTGTGGACCAATTCCTTAATTCCTCATGACCACTTTTGTAAATTTTATGTATTTACCCATGTATTTTATGCATATACAAACTGATTGATTTGTCATATCATTTTTAAAAAAAGATCCCTAGACAAGTAAATAATTGCATTGAATTTATAGGTGAGGTTTCCCTTGGATAGAAATTCCATTGCTGGAGACTTCACACAGTATGATGTCATAGACGGTGTTGGCATAAGGAAAAAAGGAGGGGGGGGAACCTCTGGTTAGAAATATTAGTAAATATAATCAATGGCGGGGAAGGGGTGAAGAAAGTAAGGACTCGGAAGAGAGAAAGGTGAGGATTTAGAAGGGGGTGGTTTAATGACTCCCTCGTTCGCTCACTGGAGAATCCCTCAACAATAGTCTCCAGGAGGACCATAAGACGAATGTTTGAGTGTCCAAGTGGTATGAGAGTATGGTTGGCAGGGGGGGGGGGGGGGAAGAGGGGAGGGGATTGGGAGGGTTGGGGGAAGAAATGAGGAAGGGAGAAAGCA
>WURS02075593.1:0-10320 GCA_011762765.2 Rhinocypha anisoptera | reverse complement strand
TCATGCTATTTACACTATCGCCATCTATGCACTATAATTGGCGGCTTCCGTACGATTTAGTGGCGAGACCTAATAAGCTACTTCCACTGTGCTTAACCGATTCGAATTCAGCTTTCGTTATTGTGATTCAAATCCATAACCGATTCGAATCTAACTTTCGGTGTTATAATTTTTTTTGTTTAATTATGTATCAAAACTTAACCAGCTTTTTGTTTAGAAACTTTCTTATACACTGATTTGTGTTACTGGTCTTGAAAGTGGCTGCAAAGCAAATCAGTGTATGAAAAAGTTCTTGAACAAAAATGCTGGTTAAGTTTATAGAGTCATAGCTTAACCCTTCAAATTAACTTTAGTTTTAGGACTGTAACTCAGAGAATTTTCCGATTTTTTACAAGAAGCAGACGGGTTTTTTTTAAAATAATATCTTACCAAGTAGTCAATGTAGAGCCCTGTTTGTTTGACCTGCTGGGCAAAGGCCACCACCGAGTCCATGGTGGAGAGGTCAAGCGGAAACACTAGAAGTCGCTCCAAGAGTTGACTCTTGGTGGCTTGATCACGCAATCGATGTGCCGGCACCAACTGAGCCAGAAGTCTCTCACGGTAACGATCCACAGTTTCACTCGGTGCATCTTTGCTCAAAGTGGACGTACCGGTGATGATCTTACAATTCTTGGAGAAGAGAAACCGAACCACTTCGAGTCCAATGCCTCGAGTGCCACCGGTCATCACGCACACCTTGCCATCCAATGGCTCGCTGAACTCTTCATCGTAATTCAACTTACGAATTCCTAATTGGGAAGATAATTCATCACTTATATGGTCTACTGAACCCTCAAAATGAAGAATAAGGATTATGGAATACAACTTATTCTTATATTAATGTTACTAGGACTGACTGACTAATTTAGGTTGTTTGGACGTATATTTGTCAAGTTTAAGTTTCTTTAACGTATCCGTTTATCTAGGGCTCTCACCAAAACCCAAACATAAAAGAATTGAAAGAAAAACGGCACTTTAGAAGCAATTATGAAGTTGCTTTTGTAGATAAGTGCAGTTTTTACGTAGTTTGGGTTTTGGTGAGAGCTCTAGTTTATCGCTTTCTTCTACCTACTTATTTATCTATCATCTACTCAATTCGAAAAAATTCGAATGCTACTTCAATAAGAAAGATGACATAGCAAGGTTCCTGAAGAGTATGCCACAAAATTGTGTCAAGCAATACTTGGTCACATACCAAACCACTCGTGGTGCCGAAAGAACTCGAGCATCGTGTAGTAGGGTCCATTGGTGTAGGTGAGAAATGCGGTCCAGAAGAAGAAGATTTGCTTAGCCAAAAACTTGTGTGCCCGATGTACCCACGGATTGCGGAACATACTGCTGGTGGCACCACCGATGGTAACTTGCGAACTATTGATCGACAAGTGACACCCAAAGGAAATGCCACTCTCGCGTGCAATCACACCTTGATGATATCGACCACTGATACCGGAAGTGGTACATCGATAGATTGGCTGAAGGCCGTCACTTCGTGTCACCATCGGTCATAATGAGTCAAGCCTTTTTAGCCAGATTATATTCCTGGTAAACAAAGTTGTTGTAATTATATTCTGATCAAATTTTAACAATGTTCTTACAAGGATGAATCACAAGAATCACATAGAAACATACACACAAACACACAGAGAGACTAGGGATCAACAGTCAAACAAGAATAAGACACACTGATGATGATGATGCATTTGGCACTTAGTAATCCGTGTGAGCAATGTCAAGAGTGTGAGTCGAGAGTTTGTGCTGTCATGTGATCAGCCTTGACCGCCACCAAGCCAAACATTTCTACGTCTCTCTCTCTCTCTCTCTCTCTCTCTCTCTCTCTCCATCTTTCTCACTCATTCCTCTCATGAGTGGTGGTGCTGCCTCGAAACAAGTTTTGAGTCAAGTCATATAACGGGCGAGAGTGGCGTGAGAGCAAATCCTCCACCGTTTGTCTCACTACAGTTAGTACAGTAAGTACTAGTAGTGTGTAATCATTTGAACTTTACTTTCGATCCGCATCTTAGACTGTCCCGCCAGACCGGTCTCTTGTTTTCGATTGATTTTGTCCTTGATGATTATGTCCTCTGGCTTTTCCCCACCCGCAGTGCATATTTTGATATACATATGCACGTATACACGTGAGCACGCACACTCAAAATACTTTTGGTTTATTTGGAACTCACACATTCACACACACACACACATAGAGAGAGAAAGAGGCAGAGAGATACAGGGATAATGCAAAATGTAGGACACAAGTGTGTTATCAGCAGCAGAGTTGCGAACATAAAACATAATAAAAATGAGCAATTCACAAACAACGTGATTTATGTATTTTATTTACTCACTTAGACATATTTACTCATCTGTTTTACTAAGAATCAACTTTTGTTATTAGAAGCTAAGACACAGTTAATCTAAACAATATATCATTCAATAATATTTTAATTCAATTAAATATGGGTCTAAACTTAACCAGCATTTGTGTTCGGGAACTTTTTTTATATACTGATTTGTGTTGCGGCCTCATTCAAACTCAGTAACACAAATCAGTATATGAGAAAGTTCCTGAACAAAAATGCTGGTTAAGTTTAGAGTCTTAAATTTAATCAGTTTGAATATCTTCAATTAAAATTTTTAAAGTTAATCCTAAAGAAGACAGAAGAATACGAGCCATAGACTTGACTACTGGCTTCGGTTTTGCTCTTTGCCTAGTCACCTATTTTTTGTTTGTTTGTTAGGAATAGTTAAATTGTTACGTAGTTTGTGAATTTCTTATTTATATGTTTTATTCGTGCACACTGTCGAAATCACACGCTGAAAGTACTCTGAAATTTCTGGATCAAACTTCGCAAGTTGAGATTGGTGGTGAGCGTTTGATTGATAAGAACCTCGTTGGTCATCGGACTGGTGGAGTTACCATCGGAGATCCACTTTTGGATCGCCTCTCGTTCGTAGGTGTGTCCATCTGCTGCCACCACTGGATCGTTCATGATCTCCTTGGTTACCGGACAGCAAAACTCGCTTGGCTTTCGGATGTTGCTCTGCTCATCCTCCGACAGCTGTTTCCATACCGGATTCTTCATACTTAAAATATTGCGTAAGATTTTGTTACGATGACCCAGTGGTTCTGTGTTCCCCCCAAAAAACAGTCATTTAAAATATATAGGTCTAAACTTAACCAGCATTTTTGTTCGGAAACTTTCTTATGTATACTGGTTTATGTTACGGCCACATTCTCAAGAACAGTAACACAAATCAGTGTATGAGAAAGTTCTCGAACAAAAATTCTGGTTAAGTTTAGGGTCATAGTTAAAAAATAAACAAAACCATACGGGACTTGGTTTTTGTACTGTGAGAGTTACGCTACTTCGCTTATAAACAGAGTGAGCTGCAAATATATTTGCAACTAATTTATTGTTTACAAATATATTTACAAAAAACTAACTTTGCAAATATATTTGTAAAAAATAAATTAGCTGCAAATATATTTGCAGCTCACTCTGTGAGTGTAACCGATTCGAATCCAACTTTCACTGTTATGATTCGAATTCTTAACTGATTCGAATTTAACTTTGTGTGGTATAATTTGAATCTTACTCCGATTCAATTCGAATGTTGTACATAACTCTTCAGATTCTCATTCAATTTGATTCAAACTTTCAAACTTATCAAATTCTCACTCGATTCGATTCGAATTTTTTTTGCATATTCCTTAAAATCATAATAACTCAATTTTAACCTCGACTGGCTTTGCTGCCATTTTTTTTACATGAGACAAAAGGCGTTTTAGTAAGTAGTTCTTAGATTAGATTGTTTACCAATTTTAAGATTCGTAAGCAAAGTATCGCTGGTGAGATGCATCAACTCGGGCCCATCGATAGCGTTGGACTTGAAGGTGGCGGCGTACTTGCCCATGTCGAGACTATAAAGCCAGTCGAGCACATCATCCATGGTCCACTCGGCAACCAACTTCTTCATGAACTCCGCATTGTTACCTCGACGAGGCGGACGAACTATCGCCGACTTGAGACGCATCTCCCGGTGATCCTTGGTCTCAATTTGCAAATCTCGCTCCTTGATTTTAGCCAAATGCCAAATAATGATAGTCTGATCGTTGGAACCGGAAGCGAGCAGTTGGTTGTCATCGGAGAAGGCACACGCCGTGACGTACTGCTTGTGACCTTCCAAACGGTGAAACATCTCACCCGAACGAGGATCCCATACTATCAACACTTTGTCACCTCCCCTATTTTGTGTTGATCAATAGTTAAATTAATCTTTTTTATGTCATATTAATAAACTACACTGCCAAAAATACTGTCTGGTTATAACTCGACAAGTTTTTGTAATAATAAACTTTTAATTTAAACAGTGTAAGTTTATAAGCAGATATTTTGAAAAATCTATGCTTATAAGCTAAACGAGTCGACCAAGATATCAAGTTGATACTATCAACTGTCGCTAATCTTGTTCAGTTTTCAAACTTGGGTAGCCGACCCTGCCCAATGTAGGAGTTTGCCTAGAGTTTTCCACTATTTAGAGGCTCTCTTGCAAACCTAAGATTTAGTGAAGAAGAACGCTTATAAGCTGACTTTTTTTAAATTGTCCCCTTTAAAGCTAGTATTTTTAAAATTGTAAGATTATAACCAGAAATGTGTTCAATGTCAGGTTATAACAGGACAGTATTTTAATTATTAACAGTGTATATAGTAATAATAAAAATAAACTTACGCGGAAGCAAGCAGCGAGCCATCCATGGAGAACTTGCAACAGTTGACATTTCCGGTATGTCCCGAGAGCTTATGCGACAGTGTGATTGCGGGATTCACTCCACCCCTCACGTGCCACAGTTTGACCAGATCATCGTTGCCACAGGTGGCCAGCAAGTAGAAGCTCTGCAACGGACCTTCGGCCACTATTGTGCGTTCTGACGTTAGTTAGTTCCTCATTTGAAACCTCTATTGAAACCTCTTCTACACCATTGACTTACCGTTGACCTCGTACTGCGAGCTAAAGTCACAACCAAGAACCCCAAGGTCATGAGCCACTTCTCGAGTCATCACATAGGTCACATTGCCATATTTGGTGTCCCACAGTTTGAGATCACCCGCACTGGAGCATGAAATCAAATACGTACTGTCGGGTGCAAAAGCACACCCGGTAATTTTGGAGTCATGCTTGGCTAGGGTTCTGTGTAGATAAGTAGAAAAACCAAATTACTATAGCCAAAGCAAAGGTAATACAGTATTCCAAATACAGTGTTGCTTCAAGTTTTACTCTTCGAATTTACATAGAAAAAAAAGTGAAGCAAAGAGAGAAGTAGACTGGGTTCAATTTGAAAGATGAAAGCTACACTGCTTACAATTCCTTGGTAAAAAATGAAGCAAGTAGCACCACTGTAGCATTTTTTTCCTCTTAACTTAAATTTAATTGCTCATTTATATACACACTCATAAATAGAAATTTTTGAAATCAAAAAAAGTTGACAAAATTTTCGATTTCAAATAAAAAAATAATAAAATTCGAATTCAAAAAATGTTTTTATTTGATTTCAAAAAAAATTTAATTTTTTATACGAAATCAAAAATTTTAAAACTCAAATTATCCGATATTAAAAAAATAAAAATATTTGAAATTAAAAAATTGACCCCATTTTTTCTGAAATCAAATAAAAACATTTTTTTGAATTCGAATTTCATTATTTTTTTTATTTCAAAAATTTCTATTTTTGAGTGTGTTGTTTACTAGCAGCCTTAATGAAGTGACTCCCCCTTCTCCCCCTTTCTCCAAAACAGCTGACAGCAGCGGCTTCAACGACGGCATGTGCGCCCATTACCAGATCTCATCACTACCCAACTCCTACCTCGAGTCGAACAACAAGCAAAACGGGTGGCTCACTGCCCGAGCTAACCCGAGATTTGATCGTGTACAACACCACCAGTAGCAATGCTTCGTCTACGGGGACCGCAACCAATGCGTCGTCAACAGTGGCAGCAAGCTGTCAGCCGAGTAGCAGTTCGAGTGGGAAGCACCACTCGGGTGGACTGGCGGACAAGTTTCACCTGCTCACCGAACGATTGCACAGCTTTTCCCATGGGAGCAGCAATCGCAACACGACGGACACTTGTCCCACTCCCGCCAACAGCTCACACCAACACCTAGAGATTAGCCAGTCGATCCGTGCTCGTGCCGGTACGTCTACACTTGGGAGTATAATTGACTCAAAATTTTACCCAAAACTCAACCCATACACAAATGAAAAAATGCCAAACCATTTTAATACTCAAAAAAACCCAAACCCATTTACCCAAATTAAGTTTAGTTTAAATCTCTTTTTCTGTTCCCAATAACCTAACTTATTACATCATTCTTTTTTGTTCTTTTGTATTAGTATGAGTTTTACTTCTTCTAGAGTGAGGTTAGGTTAGTTTATTGGGGACAGAAAGAGAGATGTGCTAGGTTAGGTTATTGCGGGACAGAATTTTTACCCAGTTTACTCTGTAGTGCACACTAGAGAGTTTCGCATTTTTGACTCAAACTTTAAATGAAAACGCAGCATATGAGAAAACTTTTGGTAAAATTTAAGAATTTTTGAACTTCAAGAAGTATTTCTACGGATGACTGGTTTATGTGAACAAAAAACTTACAAACCACAAAACCGAGTCATTTGTAGGAATACTTCTCAAAGTTCTTCACTTCTCAAATTTCACCAAAAGTTTTCTTATATTATGTTGAGTTAATACAAGTTTGAGCAAAAGCTATATTCTTAAAAATAACCAAAAGTCGAAACGGGCTAGTGTACACTGTTACAAATACTGTCTGGTTATAAACTGACATTAAGCATGTTTCTGGTTATAACTATGACTCTAAACTTAACCAGTATTTTTGTTCTGGAACTTTCGCGTACACTGGTTTGTGTTGCAGCTACTTTCAAGACCAGTAAAACAAATCAGTGTATGAGAAAGTTCTCGAACAAAAATACTGGTTAAGTTTAGAGTCATATTATAACCTTACCAATTTCAAAAATGCCAGTTTTTAATGGTGACAATTTAAGAAACGTTGTTTTTATAATTAGACAAATTTTAAAAAGTCAGCTTATAGGCGTTGATTTTTTAAAATGTCTGTTTATAAACTTACATTTTAAAATTTAGTCTATTAAAAAATTTGTTGAGTTATATCCAGAAACGTTCTTAACCCTTTCGCTCCCAAAGACGCTATCGGGACGTATGTGTTCCGCTTATTCAATTAGCAATATAAGGTTTATCTTTTACTGATAATCTTTGCAATTGAAAGGGTTAAGAACCTTAATCATAACCTGTTTTGTTTTGTTTTCCCAAATTGCAGGAAGTGCCTCGATTCACCCTTTGGTGACCATCACTCAGAATTGCCTTTCGCAAGAACCAAGATCATCCGACTCGTCGCCCAATCACAGTCAAATGTCACGTAACTCTTCGAAAAAATCCAACAATTCACTTCTGGTGCATACACGTGAGTGGATTGGATTCAGATCAAACAACATCCCCAATCTATATTTATATAAAATATGAAAATGATGCTGATCAAATATCGATTATATATGAATATGAATTTAGGATTTAAATTTAAAACTTTTTATAATGTGAGAGAGAAGAAGAAATAGGTATATAACTAGAGAGTTAGAAAGAGAGAAAGAGAAAGAGAGAAAAAGAGATAGGGATAAAGAAGTTAGAGAAAGAGAGAAAAAGAGATTGAGATAAAGAAGAGGGAGAAGGGGAGAAAAAGAGAAAGAGATAAAGAAGAGAGAGAGAAGGGGATAAAAAGAGAGAGAGAAAAAGAAAAAGAAAAAGAAAGAGAGAGAGAAAGAGAAAGAGAGAAAAGGGAAAAGAAAAAGAGAGAGGAAAAGAGAGAGGGAAAAGGATAGAAAGAGAAAGAGAAAAAGATAGAGAGAGAAAGAGATAGAGAAAGAAAGAGAGAGAAAGAGAAAGAAAGAAAAAAAGAGAGAGAAAGAAAGAGAGAGAGAAGGAGAGAGAGATAAAGAGAGAGAGAAAGTGAGAGGGAAAGAGAGAGAGAGAAAAAAAGAGAAAGAAAGAGAAAGAGAGGGAAAGATAAAGAGAGAGAGAGAGAAAGAAAGAGAGAGAGAAAGAGAGAGAGAGATAAAAAGAGAGAAAAAGTGAGGAAAAAAGAGAGAGAGAAAAAGATAGAGAGAGAAAGAGATAGAGAAAGAAAGAGAGAAAAAAAGAGAAAGAAAGAAAGAGAGAGAGAAAGTGAGAGGGAAAGAGAGAGAGAGAAAGAGAAAGAAAGAGAAAGAGAGGGAAAGATAAAGAGAGAGAGAAAGAAAGAGAGAGAGATAAAAAGAGAGAGAGAAAGTGAGAGAGAAAAAAGAGAGAAAAAGAGAGAAAAAAAGTGAGGAAAAGAGAGAGAGAAAAAGATAGAGAGAGAAAGAGATAGAGAGAGAAAGAGATAGAGAAAGAAAGAGAGAGAAAGAGAAAGAGATAAAGAAAAAAGAGAGAAAGAAAGAGAGAGAGAAAGAGAGAGAGAGAAAAAGAGAGAGAGAGAAAGAGAGAGAGAAAGAGAGAAAGTGAAAGAGAGAGAGAGATAAAAAGAGGAAGTGAGAGAGAGAGAAACCAATTAAATCCACGCTCCAGACTCTCAACGTCAAATTTGCCTTTTTTCCTCTAACTGGCACTAACCAAACGAAACGAATGCCAGTTACGACAGTTATTACGTCATAAACTATAACTGCTCGCAAAGGGATGCAAAATTTGGTTTAAAATATATAATAATAATAATAATAATAATAATAAAAGACAAAAAAGAATATAAACACACTATAATATTATCTTAAAACACGAGAGATAATTGGAGAGTAAATGAAAAAAAAGATTGAAAGTATATATACACACACTATACATAGTTTGATTCAAGCAGAGATCATTATTTATAGCAAACGTTGCTTAGAAATGAAAACAAATCAGAAAAGTTGAGAAGAAAATGAGAGAAAAAGAGAAAGAAATAAAAAAGAGAAAGAGAGAAATAGAGAGAGATAAATAGAGAAAGAAATAGAAAAAGAGAAATAGAGAGTCAGAGAGAAATAGATAGAGAAAGAGAGAATGAGGGAAAGAGAGAGAGAGAAAGATAGAAAACTTCTTAGAAGGTAAAACTCATTTAGATAGACCATTCTTTCTCTCATTCATTCATTCTCTTTCTCTCACTATCACTCTCTCTCTCTTTCTCTCTCTCTTTCTCTTTTTCCCCCTCTCTCGCACTTTCTCGTTCTCTTTCTTTCTCTCTCTCTCTCTCTTTCTTTCTCTCTTTCTCTCTCTCTCTTTCTTCCCCTTCTCTCTCTTGTTCACTTTCTCTCTCTCTCTTTCTCTCTCTCTTTCTCTCTCTCTCTTTTGCTCTCTCTCTCTCTTTCTTCCTCTCTTTCTCTCTCTCACTCTCTCTCTTTCTTCCCCTCTCTCTCTCCCTCTCTCGTTCTCTTTCTCTAGTTATATAGTTACATATCTCTCTATTTCTTCTTCTCCCTCACCCAATAAAAAGTTTTAAATTAGAAAAAGTTGGAAAAAAATCTTAATTTCAGATTTATATATATAATCGATATTTGATCATCATTATCATTATTATATTCATATTAAATATATTTCATTCTTTTTTATTTTCATTATAAAGATTATAAAGTTTTTGATGATGATGATGATGATAATGATAACAACAATCATATTGTGACTTAATGAGATGATAAAGTTTGCTAGTGAGAGATAAATTTTATTATCTTAACATCAACTAAAATAGGATAGAGTAGATAACTATATTTTAAAAATCTAAAAAATAAAATAAAATAATTTACCTTTTTATATATAAAGCATGACAGAAAAAAGAATAAAAATCTAGAAAATAAACTGGATAAAATAAATTATGGGAGTCAAGTTAATTTGAGCAAACATCATCAAGAATGCATGTAGAACTTATGTAAACAAACGTGAGAATGCAGGAGTGTGTGTGAGAGAGAGAGAGTAAGAGAAAGAGAGAGAGAGAAAGAGAGAGAGTTGAGAAAAAATGATTGAGAACGCCATAGTAAAATTATAACCCTTGTGTTGCTATTTCTTTCTTCTCTCCCTCTCTCTCTCTCTCTCTCTCTCTCTATTCCTCTCTCTTTCTCTCTCTCTCTCTCTTTCTTTCTCTCATTCTCTCTCTTTAAGTCTCTCTCTCTCTCTCTCTCTCTCTCTCTCTCTCTCTCTTTCCTTCTCTCTCCCTCTTTCTCTTCCCTTTCTCTCTTTCTTTTCCTTCTATCTCCCATTCTCT
>WURS02075582.1:0-10321 GCA_011762765.2 Rhinocypha anisoptera | reverse complement strand
AACGATACATGTGCGTAAGATCCATATTCTCTGCTGCGGTTTGAAGGGGGCTTTTGAAAGCTTCTCGAGCTTTTCCGAGCAAAGGTTGTGGGCTCCAGTCCCGCTCAGGGCATGGGTGTTTTTAATTGTGAATGTAAAAGGTTAATTGTAAGAGAGGAAGTTAATGTCCTAATTCTGCCTGAACAATTAAGACATCATCATTATATTATCGAATTTTGTAAATGCTATGCTCACATTTTGGAAAACATTTTGTAAATGCTATGCTCACTTTCTCTGTGTCTTTCAACCACACCCTTAGAGTCTTTGCAGCAAGTTTTTTTCCGGTTTCGGGTCACCGGGTTTCCTCTAGGGCTTCAATTCGAGGTCGCAAATGACTCTGTTCGCACTTTGGGACTATTCATACAAGTTTTCAGGAATTGTTCACCTTTTTCTCTGCACTTAATGTTACTCAAATACTGAGATGAAGCTTAAAGACACTATACGTAAGATGGCGCTACAATACGTACGCATGAACGCACACAATGGATCGTAAATTCCTTGGAAAAATCTTTTCGTGAAATTTCCTTTTTGTTTCACGCTGATTTTATGCAAGTGAAAAAAAGAGGAAAAATAAAAATATGTTGTAAGCAATCGGTAATATATTTTGAATAGCCAATGGATTTGAATAGAAAGCATTTAGGGAGAAAAATGAGGATGAGATACTTGAATAAGATAATGACCGATGCGAAATCAAAGAAACATAAAGACTTAAAAACATGAATAGCAATTTATTCAATGGGCGGAGTGAATAGAGAGTTTAGTCAAACCATCTACTTAATTATCAACCAATAATATCTCTGCGAATAACTCAACTGAATAATCCTAATGCACCATACCCTTCTTCAATGGTTAGTATATACTAGTGCTGTCAAAAAAGTTAAACACTGGTTTAACAAAACCCGCGGGTTGCGCACCCAATTCCAACGGATCAGACTACCTAACTATTGACTACCTATTGACTATTGACTACCTAAACAGGCAAGAAATGTTTTTCGCAGCTACATTGAAGAGATGGTATCTTCCACGATTTATTATACCACACGCTAAACAGCGAAACCCTTGCTGGGCCAGAACCTTCCGCTGACTGCGGGTATGAACGCTGCATCAGGAAAGCAGGGGGAGGTAAGTGCAGGAGGAAAGGCTGTCAACGGTGGAGAAACAGAAATGTTTTCGGATCGACAATGTAGATGTAGGACAATCTTCCGCATACAAAATAATCATGAAATGGGACACGATTGCTGGGAAATGAGGTTCCTAGGAACCTTCTCACAAGGGGTGATATTGTACCTCTTTTCTATCGTCTCTAATTTTACCTCAACCTGCTCTCATGCCACAAGCCCCCGTGACGGCTTTCCGGGTATCAAATGAGCACAGTAGCAGGGAGAGGTGAGATGTTAGCGGATTCTGCAGTTCATAGAAAATGGTTTATTTCGTGCTACAAGAAATAATGGATTACCTTATACATGATATGAACAGACATAACAATGATAGACATACATAACAATGATATAAACAGAGTCGTATGTCAAATGTGTGAGTTATTTACATCACTGCTCTACTCTCATTACTGTTTAAATAATTACCAAAAAAATTTAAATTTGAGTCCAATTAACACAACTATTTATTTTAAATCCCATTTATCTATTTGGAGCGACGGGTGGAAACCCTGGGTGGATGGAACCCGGGTGTTTAAAAACCCGTCCACCCGGGTTGCAAAAAACCAGGGTTTTGATAGCACTAGTGTATACTATAGGCCTAATTCAATTAGGATGGAAATTGGACCTAGAGGACTCCTGCATATCATTCATTTTCAATATTCTTTTAAATTAATAGATATCCTTTTGAAAATATGCCAGTGCACTAATGGTCCCAAAGGATCATGTTTCACTAGGATAATGCATAATTCAACAGTGGAATTTTTCACACGCGATGTTAACTGTAATTTTTTCCCGTTTTTCGTAATTTTTATAGGCGACTGCATTGGGAATTTAGGCAAATAGTTTCTTATTCAGAGGGATAAAACAATTCACATACTTTTTGAGGTACTGAGCCAGATAATCTCTATTGCAGGATTTATGTGCATCAACACATTTAAATTTTCGTTAATTCATTTCTCTAGATAATATATTCTACATATCTCGTCTGGCACAAAATTCAGAGAAAATATTTTAGAGCGATGTGGATACGAATGCCGAGCTTAAATCACGCAAATTATCGTTATTACGTATTTTGATCGTATGAAATAATCAAATCAACAGATCACCTGGAAAATTTATGACTTATTATACTTATATTTTATTATGGATACGATAAAAAGACATTATGTTTGGGAAATATTGTCTTAAAATTATAACCCATGACAGTTTTCTGAACATATCGCAGGGATCTTTATCTACATAAATATATCGTTACCACAAATGTATTGGGGTACACTGTGTGAAATTAATATAGCGTTATGAAATTATTTTTGGAAACAAATGAGAGAACGAAGCTGGTCCTCATAACGGTGGTGTATAGTTGAGCACAAAAAGCGTAGGTGAGTCGAAACCCCTCGAATTGACTAACGAATGAATTATGTGCTCCAAACTTAAATAATGCGCTTTACATCTACATGTGTACCATGCAAGCCACCTTATGGCGAATGACAGTGAGTGAGAAGACGAAGTTTCGAACGTTAATCTTCTACAGACGCTTAAGTTTTAATAAAAAGTTTAATCTGTTTTCGAGCAGTTACTTTCACTTGTTTTGCGTGGAAATAAATAATCACAAAGCCTGCTAGTTAGGACATCTAGCATACTTTGTGAATGTGGTCAGACCGCCATAATAGAGTACTACCATCAATAATACAAATCATTTCTTTTTTTTATGACTATCGCGACAATATGATGCATGTAAGCATTCATTCATCTTTCATTAGTACTTCAACCCGAAGATTGGTTGACTGCAGCCCTCCATCCTTTCCTATCTAGTGCTAACTTTCTTACACCTTGGTAGTTTTTCTTTCTAATATATCTCATAAATTGCCCAATAAATTTGTCCCTCGGTCTTCCCCGAGGGGTCTTAAATTCTATTTTTCCTTCTAAGTAAGAGAGCATATTTGTTAATATATCATAATATATTCAGAGAGCTCACCTCCCAAAATTGCGTGTGGAGTTCACGCACCATCGTTGTGAGTACATTTTATTCTCTGACTACCAGTTGAATTTCCCAGGAAGGACAGGGTATCCATTATATCAAATGGCTTAAGAAGGGTACCTTATGTTCGATTATCCAACGTTTTACTCAACAGAACACCATGTAGGGATGAATTTTATTATTTTGTTTTTGGCGCAGGATGAGCGTAGATTTCGAGCGAGGTTTTCGAAATTTGGCTGGGGGGGAGGATGGAAAAGGTTAAGTGGAAGGAGAGAAAGATAACTGAATAGGTGTTAGGCAGGGTAGCGGAGAAAGGAGGCTGCTGGGAGGAATCCAAACAAGGCAGTAAAAATGAATGCCAGAAACATTAAAAGGAGATGGAATGTTGAAGATTGTTTTAGAAGACAGGATGTTGGAAACGAGTGGCGAAGGGATTTATGATGCATGGTAGAAGTTACGCTGGCCCTAAACCGATTATTATTATTAATTTCAAGATAGAAAAAGGTTTTTGGGAATTACTGGTCTCGGAATGAGAGGGAATATTTCAAGCAGAGCTCGATAGCTGCCAACATAATCCCCCTACGCACCGGTATAAACACCATGAATCTTTTAAAGGGACGTCGTGAAAGGCTAATAAATAAAGAGAAGGGGAAAATATCGCTAGCCCACCATCGATAACGAGTGATGAAAAATATCCATTGTGGTTTCTATGTTGAATAATTCCTCTCCGGCTAATTTTTTTCTTTCGCGTAACGCTTTTTCATTCCTTCCACGACTATAGCTCGTTCCCGAACAACCAGACAGAAATGTTACTTTCTCGCGAAATCATTCTGCTGAAATAACTCCATCCCGGATGCGGGACGAAATTAATGGCTCTTAGTGTGTTCCAGTTCCCACTCTGCAACCAACTCTTTCGAAAGTAAAAGGTGTTCGAGACTCATGTGACCTTGACCCCAAGAGGGCTAGACGAATGCGAGGACGACTTGGTACTCCAGTTCGCTCACCTTGTCCCCCCGGTGAACACAATGAGCGACTCTTTGAAAAAGTAAACCATAAATATCGTCGCCGTATAGTCTTGCCTCGTTTTCTGAGTGTTAAAGCTCGTCACACGGCAATAGTCCGCTCATGAGTAGACTTTATGTACCATACCATTTTGAGTTTCACGCGCTTCAAACAATAAAGTACTTAAAATGACGATTCGACTCTCACGGCCTATAAAAATAAACGGGTGCTCCTCTCGGTGCCAAATCGGTCGTGGTTGGAAGACCAGCAGCTTTTATAATTGGCTCCCTAGTTGTGAAGCTTTTCTCGAAGGAGAGTATCAAGCGTGGAGACGTGGTGATTCACACTTTTTCCTTCATGTCTCACTCCTTTTAAATTTATAGGATTACTACTACTTGCCTCTGGATGATGGCCTCCGATGCTGTTCAAGGATCTTGAGGTTGCATCCGTTTCAAATCAGAATTGTCGCCAAAGTAAACTAGGTGACTATAGTCCAGCCGAGTTGAAATGGTCCTGCGCAAGAATTTCTGTGCGCCCCATCTCTGTCCTCGGCTACCCCCACTCCGGGTTCCTTCCTTCCCCTACCGTGCCTCCCCTACCAGCGTCACGTCATCGTAGTTGCCTGATCTTGTCGTTTCGGTTCTCTCTCGGTATTGTATGCTTATGTTTGTTTGTTAACATAGGGAGTTATCTGTAAATGTCCATGTTTAAGATGCCAATAAAGAAGTTTATTAATATTAATATGTTATATTAATTTATCTCCACTGGTGTGAGGAAAACTGGCAACATTGTTTGTCTCTCCTCCAGTGTGTGTGCGTGTGTGTGAGAGAGAGTAAATGAGAGGAGGTAGGGGCAGTAGGTAGCTCCACACATCGTTCACCGAGAAGGACCATTTCAAAGCGGCTGGACTATAGTAGGTTTTTTTAAGTTAATAGGGTAGGTCGACGGCTATGGTCATTTAGCACCTCTCCAGATTAAAGAAAAAACCCTATTGGACAAACAATGCACAAATTCTCTGGGCGGGACTGGAGCCCAAGATTACCAGGGTTACCCGGCGAGCGCGCTACCCCCAGGATTACCCGGCCGAAGATTTATCCATGATAACGTGGCAATAGACATTAGATATTCCTGAGATCCTAGGTCCTGAGAGTCTTAAAGAGTCCTCTGAGAGGGTAACTGGTCATGGAGTGGATGTTTATTCAAATGAATTAATTGAGTTACAAGAGACAAAGGGGTCAGCACAAGTTGAAAAACCAGAAAACACTGTGAAATTTTCCCATTCTCGATGCTATAATATGTTCCAATATTTCCTTTATAACAAACAAGGCCATTAGTAACAATAATAGGGTGCATTAACGTACTTCTTAATTCAGCCAAATTTAAAAAAAAAATAAAATATTGTCTCAAGTAACTAATTACATAGAGATTGTTTTTAATTTGACCACGGGCGATAAGATGATTAGACTTAAACAAAAACAAGTGCCTAATTTGGGAAAGACAAGAGAGCGCATGTTAAAGGAGAAGTAACCTGGTGTGTGGAAGATAACAACGTAAAACTGAGAATGGAGAGGGAAATGCATGGGGGGGGATACACATTCAATGGAGGACTGCGCACTCGTGTTTTTTTTTACTTGTCAAGAGTTACCAGGGGCGATAATGTTAGCGAGCGCAAATAAAGTTCGGAATTAAAAATAACAAAAAAACACGAGCATAATTAGGGAAAAATTTGGGGACATGGGAAAATGTGCTAAACGAGAAAATTAAATTCATAGAATGGTGCGAGATGGAAGAGAAAAGACCAACGGAGGGAGGAAAAGAAAACCTTGCGAATAAGAAGGAAAAACTCAGATCGGATAATCAGAGAGGTAAGTATACCGTAGAACGAGTAGATGTCAAACGTTATGTTTTCCCCACTATTAGGGGACAGGATAGATACCACCACATGCGTGAAGAAGATAAGTAGGTTAGGTACTGTGATTTGTAGATATCTCGTACCTGTCTTGAATTTTCCTATAATTTATTAAATTTTTATGCGTAAAAAGAATATAACCAAGTTACTATATTTTTGTATTAAAGATACTTTTTATGTAAATAATATGTAATCTTGTAAGAATCTATCTCTGATGTGGACTCCCTGCCACACCCTTGGGGAGAATTTCGTAGATACAAATTTCTTAGATTAAAAATGAGATGAAGTTCGATATCTATTGCTTAGAAAGGAAAGAATAAAATCATATGAACCCCGGTACACTTCCAACTTAGGATAACTCACACACTACATATTTACATCGATTTAGTCAATTAATTCCAAAAATGATATTTTAATAAAACTCCTGTTAATTGTACCCTAAATACCAATACTGAAGTATCTGCTGTTTTTTCTCGACCATCGGTGTTTTCTCTTAATTTGCTGTCTTCATCATTTGCTTTAAAAAATCAATAGTTAATTTTCATTTTAATGCAACAGACATTTGCAAAATTCGAATAACATAATTCTCCGCGGATTCAAAATATATTCGGTTATTTTGGTTAAATTTGAAATGTGATCAAAATTGGGCATTAATGCAATCGAATGAATATTTAATTGAATTCTGATATTTTATTAATTTAAGTTTATTATTCAAATTCACGGTAAGTCATAAAACTGTTACTTCATGAAATTAAAATTTGAGATCGAATTCATTGGCCCTTTAGACTTTTTCTTTAATCAAAGAAAGAATATATCTACGGAAGAATAATTTAAGTCTTTTTAAACATAACTACGTCTTCATAAAAACAAAAATATATTTTTTCTAATAGATTGTCTATAGAGCAATTCAAATTAAATTTGATTCAATTACTCCGCTAAATCTACTGTCTTCTCGAAATCCATGAAATGATATTTTCCTCTTCCTTTCCAGAACCGAAATAATTCCATCTTGATACACAATTCTCCAATCTTGTTTTCACCAATCTCGAGATTCTCGATTCAATCTTATAAACTTAAGACCACAGGCTTATTGTCGAACAACCAATCCTTACATGCTATCAGATTTGTCTATTTCAGGATGGAATAATGGACTAACCAAGACTTAGGGCCAGGCAGACACCTTACCCATAGATATAACGTGTTGATGAGGATAGAGTCTGGCCGTAGTCTGGCTATAAAACTTCTGTCATCCATCTGTTCCTAAAAACTTAATAAATTACACTGGATTATTCTAGGATGTTACGATATTATCATCTAATTTACCTTCCCTTTCCAAATCTTAAGGTAGAGTCCAATTTTCCCTACAGTATAAAAACTTATTCCACGTACTATTCTTCCCTATCCTGAATCTCATTTGGCCATGTAACGGTAAGAGTCGCACGTAATTACGAGCCGTCGAAGCACCATATAAAAAACAAAAATACTAAATTTGATTCCCTAACAGCTCCCGTATAACTTCTATTACAGTATCTAAATAATTTATGCACACTCAACATAGTATAATCACTGATAAATAAACAATAATTATCCTGTGAGTACATTTTCAGCGATGAAATTTTCTCACACATTCAAATGTTTCGGAATCACCAAAACTATTTTTATACACATTTTTCGTCAGTGAGTTTCAGTCAACCAATATTCTCACGTTCTTTCAACAAGGGATTAATCTATCTTACACGCACAATTTCATCGTTTCTTTTTAAACTGTCGGTTGCACTATAAAAATCGTCACTGGTATTGTTAATCTACACATGTATTTTTTTACGAGGCATTAGATGGAAGATGAGACTTCAATCTCGCCCCAATAAAGACCTATTATTCTTGGCTTTGTACGTGGGAATATACTCCGGAATTCATATGCCTCGAGCTGCAATAATTTTTATACATTTTTGTTGATTTTAATCACCATACTCTGTATGAACTTTTCGAGCATTAATACTCGAATTACCGTACCCGATGCAAATTGTCCTCAGGATCGTTTCCAACGTTCTTTTATCCGCTAATCTTCTCTCTGGATCCCAACAACGTGTGCGGCGTTCCTTCGGATCCTCCGTCGACGGTAAAGGAAAATACTCACTCGAGCCGGTTTCCTTTCTTTCGTCAACGATCCTCTTCGAAAGGCTGTCACAGTAACGAAATGGATTCCCCCTTCCCCGCTTCACTCATGATATTCACTTCATTGTGTAATATTTATTTAAACGTATTCAGACAGTCATCGAGCTCATTTCATAAGATTTTTTTCCTTAGTATTGCAACGAGACTTCAACTGCGTTTTATCTCGTTCTTTCTCTCTACAATCTACTTTCCATATGGATACTGTGCGGTTATACCGTCGACGAGGAAGATGATCTGCTTTTCCTCCAGAGTTCACCACTTGAAAGAACGTAGAGTTTATTTGGATTCAAAATTTGAAAGTATGAGTTTGAGATCGTGACTTGACATTTTGCAAACACTCTCGATTGCATGAACGTCGCGGATAAAAACATTACTTCATTTCAAAGTTCGCCATCTATGGTAATTCAAACCGGAGATTGGTTTACTGAAGCTAAGGCTGCATTTTCTTGGTAGAGCAAAAGTGAAGTAGAGCTGCATATTAATGTGATGGTTTCCCCGTCGCAGTGCTGAGTCTGATTCCGTGACCTTCACGCTCGCCCTCAGCTGTGCCAGTTGTTGCCGGATCGATCATTTTAAAATTCTGGTAAGACTGCTGCCTTCCACCAGAGGTTGAATGTATCGGAGTTGTAGATGCTGGTCTCAAAATGTGGTGCAAACACAATCCGAGAAAATTTTGTTCACCTCCAAGGCACGAACCGTTAGTTCCGTAGTCCAGCACGCTACTCCTAGGCTATTTCTGCACCCGATAAGTGTTCGCATAAGACAGAAAAATGCAACAGAGTCTTAAGGCCACCTCAAGTGTATGATATCATGCGCATCAACTTGCATGATCTCGTTGCAAAGGATATAGGGTATGTCCTGAAAATAAGTTGAATGATTTTTTCCCACCGACCCAGATGGCCAGATTGGCTTGATCGTTGGGGAGAAAGGTGGTGGAGGGTCTTGGGAAAGCAATGCTACCCAAGACATTTCCCTGCGGGCCGTTGCACAGTTCGCTGCTAGTGTGAATCCCTGTTCAAGTGACGCGTCGTGACTTCAAGATGCCACGTTTTTATGGACTAGCGATACGCAATAAAAAATTTTGCTTTAAGCTGGGAAAATCGGGTTCTGAGACTATTACCATGCGTAAGCAAGCTTAAGGTAAAGACGCAATGCCCCAGAATATGATTTACTGCTGACATAAGATGTTCCACGAGGGCAGAGAGGACGATGATGACGAAGAAATGCTTACCAGTGGTCAAAAAAGGTGAGGATGAGCAAATTCCAAGTGAAGGCGATGCTCATCATCTTTTTAGACTAGAATGGCATTGCTTACTAAGATTTTATGTAACAGGGACAAACAGTGAATAGTAAAGTCAACGTGGAAGTCCTCGAAAATACCCGAAAAAGAAGTGCTACGCATCAGGAAGGAGATGGCTGACAACTGGCGTCCGCACCACGATTATGCGCCATCTCACACCACTTTCATTGTGACCAAGATCCTGACCGCATACGGAGCCCCAGGCGCCGAACAGTTTTGCTAGCTGTGGTGCTCGCTCTGCAGCGAGCACCACAGCTAGCAAAACAGAGCGCACATATAAATAGTTTTTTGTGTCAAAAATGGAAATTCTAAGGAGTATTTATGTACCGATCAAAGAGATGTTTTTATTCCTTTTATATTAATTAATTAGGGTTTAAAATCAGAGTAATTAATTCTTTTTTCACATTACGCGATGAGATAAATTATTACCATAGATAAGCCTTTAAGTTACACAATTAAACGGATTCGAACCGCTCTAGTCGTAACATGATATATTCGATTTATTTTGCCAACTTGTATGTGCTTTTTCATTGTTCTTATACATTTTGCTTCATCAATTAATCACTATTAATGATTTAGATTTAAAAAATTCAGTGTATTAGTAAGTTCAAAAATTCTAACTATAATGGTTACTTTCGAATTTTAAGACCTTATTCATGCCAAAATGCACATAACAGAATGAAATCCTCTTTTTTTTCGATCGGGCGTGATAACGTCGTACATCGCTGCGCCCATCTCTTCTGCCATTCGTTCACGAAACG